>PVHP010005244.1:8802-66334 GCA_004024765.1 Zapus hudsonius | reverse complement strand
TTTTGATTATAACAAAAATACAATTATAGAATGATATTATCACAAATTATTCATGTAATTTTGCATAGTTTCTGTCACTGTACCCAAACTGATTTGTATATGTCTAACAAAGAATTTATGATACTTGCCTCATGTTTATCCCTTGCATTGTGCTAAATGCCTAGATGCACTTTTTTACAAAGACTCCTGACCTCAGAATGTCTAGGCTCAAGTAGTACAAAAAGATAAACATTCAAACATATCTTTAATATGCATATATCACATAGAAATAACATATACATATATATGTTATTGTGGTTAAATCATGTATAATCAAATAATCAATATATTTCCTATATTTCTTTGAAGTTGCGGGGAGGTTGGAAGACTTCTCAGGTCAAAATGGATGATTAGATGGAACGAATAAATTGTGATTAACTAGGGAAAGAGGTTTCTAGAGAGAGAGTAGAGATTTTCATGGATCATCAGCAGGAGCATGGCATATTCATGGAAAGGAAGGTCAACAGATGAGTATCGCTGAACTGTGGTGAGACGGTCGATTATGGGAGGTAAAGTTACCAAACATTACCAGAGTAAGTAAATTTGAGCACTGAGTTATCATTCCTCATCCCCCTTATTAGTCAAAATAGAATAAATGTGTCCCCACTATGTTTTTGATATCCATTACAAAAATATTCTTTGAACTTGTTATACAAAGGGCAGGCAAGAATGACTTGAATTACCAGTTGCTATTCACAGAGAACTTCAACTTTTTGCCATCCAGAGTCTGCATAATTTTCTAAAATCTAAGCTACTTAAATACTTTTCGGTATGACCTTACATATAATGACTTCTGAGAGGTTGTCGTCCTGAATACCTTTCTTTATGATCACATTCTTCCTTAAACTTGATTGTGAATCATTCGCTCACTAGATTGCTCTAAATTAGGCATTGGGTTTTCTCTCCTAATGATGATATCAAAAATAGTACATTATAATTATTGTAGCTAGAATATAATCCAATTTTCTAAATATAGAATATGAAGCTTTTACCCATTATACACAAAGAGATATTGGAGAGAAGGATGAAAGAAGGGAGTGCAGGAGGGAGAGAGAGAGAGAGAGGGAGGGAGGTAAAGAGAGACCAAGCAGGAGAAAGAGGAGACAACAAAACCCACATAAGGTTCCCAAACAAAAGATATTTTTATAGCAGTCATATAAAATATTATATAGCTCTCATTCTAATATTTAATTTAGATGCATCAACAAGGGCTTACAAATAATATTCTACTGATTTATATTGCCACATCTAAATAAGAGAGAATTTTGACACATATTTTAAGGAAATAATTTAAAAATCCCAGAATCATTAATCTTGATCAATGTTAAGAGCCTAAATTTAGCAGACTGTTTAATCAGAGACCATTGTAAGATAAAAAACATACACACGGGCATACACTTTCATCAGGTATCACTGTAAGAATATAAACACACATATGCTCACACACACACATAAGAGAACACTGTAAAAAAATAAACACACATGTGGGCACAAACACTCATCAGAGATCACTGTAAGATTATAAACACACATGGACACACACTCATCAGAGATCACTGTAAGGTAATAAACACACATAAAGGAACACACATACATATTAAATAATATGTAAATTGCCTCTACTTGCATCTACATGCTAAACACATTTATTTATTTATTTATTTATTTATTTATTTATTTATTTATTTATTTATATCTTTACTGTCCAAAATTAGATACATGGTCTGAGCAAATATTGTGTTGTTATCCCAATTTCCCTCCTCCCTGTTCCCAATCCACTGGGTATCCTCCTCAGTGGGCATACTGGATCAATCTACAGGGTAGGGGGTTATGGACAGCACAGCAGGCAGTCAGGTTTCCCTGCCCACTTTGTGCACACTGACATATCCTGGGTTGACTGACTGGTTGTGCTTATAAGTCTCTAAACACATTTAATTCAAAGACAAAAAATATACTATTACAATGGCACATTTTACATACTACTCAAAATCATCAACGAGCACACTGTCTTTGCAATTAAAAAAAATTCTAGCTTAGTTGTTTCTATTTTCATCACCCACTAATTTATTTTGACAGAATTTTAACTTGAAAGAATAAACAAACATTCAAAGTATAAGTATTGTATAATAAATAAACTTACAATTGAAGGATCTTGAGCAAACACTGTCATAACTGCAGCTGGCAGTGAATTAGGTCCCATAAAAATAAATATGCTCAATATGTTTTGTGATATTTGTGTGAAAAAATAATCAAGAGAATTTTATTTAATTTTTATTTTTTAATAATTTATTTATTCATTTTTAAGCAGAGAGATACAGAGAGAGAGAGAGAGAGAGAGAGAGAGAGAGAGAGAGAGAGAGAGAGAGAGAGAGATCACACCAAGTCCACCACCTTGTGGGAATGGCATATGTGGGTACTGGGGAATTGAACCTAGGGCCTTAGGCGTTGGAGGCAAGGGCCTTAACTGCTGAGCCATTTCTCCAGCCTGAGAATTTTATTTCGAAACTAAATTTGCTAAAGGAAAAATGTGTATCTAAATGTCATGGACCAAAATAGAGTCTGTTATAAAATAGCTATATTGAAATAAATAGTAGACATACAAAACATACAGAAGAATGTATTTTATTTAATACATTTATTTATTAAATATATTATTTATTTTATTTAAATTAAATGTAATCTATTTATTTGAGAGAGAGACAGAGAGAGGGAGAGAGAGAGAGAAAGAAAGAGAGAGAGAGAATGGGCATGCTAGGGCCTCATGCTACTGCAAAGAAACACTAGCCTCTGCCTACTTTGGAGGTTCATCTTAGTGGCATGCAGCTGATTATGGCAATGTGCATACATAGATACATAGATACATAGATACATACATACATACATACATACACAATGCATACATACATACATGCATATATATAGTGCTGCAGATCATTGAATAATTCTGTTTATACATAATTCTGCCTAATGCACAAGTTTTTCACCACTGGAAACATGGGTTTTGTCAGAATATATATTGTCATCAGTGAATCATTAAGATGTTTTTGGTGTAAGTTTTCAATATGCAGGGAAATTCTCTATATGAAATAGACCATAAGTAAAGCTACAGACCAACAAAGCTACAACATTATTAATCTAAATCTAATTTTACAGACCTTGGCAGCCCATGGAAAAATGAGGGCAGAGACTCATCACCAGTGTCTAAAGTCAAGATTTCACAAATGTGTTCAAAGAGTATATATATTCATAGAATGAGGGTGCAGAGTCAACAGAGATGTCTAAAGGCAAGATTTCATAAACGTATTCATAAAATGAAGGCAGAGATTCAATACAGAGTATTCATATATCGGTCACAAGTACACTTAAGGTGTTTGAGACACAATAAAATTTTGTATTTTCCTTCATAGTCTGTCTATATGCTTAACCAATATTTTATGAGACTTTAATTGATAATAAATAGTAAACAAATTTTGTGTTGCAGTACTTCAAAATTAAGTTTACACATCCATTGCATTTTTGTTTTCTGCTTGTTTTTAATGGGTGTGTGTTCATGTGTCTGTGAGTGTGCAGGTGTGTATGTATGTGTGTGTGGTGTATGCACATGTATGTCGTCTTATGGCCCCACACTAGCTCACCTATGGTGGGGGACCTGTGGTGTGCAGAGCAGCTCTCCTCCATCACCTTCTGCCCATTCCGTCTCTAAGCCAGCTTTTATGTTGAGACAGGTGAGTTGTTTTTCACAGCCTGGGCAATTCCCTGTTCTGTGATCCCTTCTGTTGCACTAGGGTTACAGGCACACATGGCCACCTCCAGATGTTCATGAGATTACAACCTGGTTGATTTCAGGTTTTGCATATTAAGAGTACTTCACCACTGAGCCATCTCGCCTGCCCTTATGTACCATCTTTGAATCTCATCTGATGAACTGAAATTTGAAAAGCTGAGACAGTGACTCCCGTTGTACCACAGCTCAGACAGAAGTTTTTAAAATAGCTTCCTAGAGCCAAAGAATATGGAAATAATTCAAGAAAGACAGGAATCAGAGAATAATCTAAACTTCCAGAGAACCACACCTCTCATCCATGTTCAAAGCCTGGGCTCTTTCCTATGCGTTATACCTACAGATTATGCGTTGATTTAATACAAAAAATTAATTATATCTGTTAACTTTGTAAAATAGTGAAAACCACTGGATTATTAATTCATTAAAAGAAAACAGGAAAGAAGAAAAACATCTAGGGGATTGCAAATAAAGGGGCTTTCTGGAAAGGGATGTCCGTTACTTTGGAAATAAAACCACTCTGCTGATACTGAGATGTTGTAAACTGCCTCTCACAGGTTTGGTGATACCAGCTGAGATAAAATTTCTTGTTTCCAAAGCATTGCTACTATCTTCATGGTTGTCCACGGTGTCCCAGTTATGAGTGGAGTCACCTTTTCCCATGCAGATTCATGCAGTAATTACATATTAGACAGAAAGATGAAAACAATGCCTGTGGACAGTGTATGCTTTAACCTGATGGTGTGGGACAAACAGGTCTCCTAGGTGATGACATCCCTTGGTATCAATTTGCATCTGCTGTCATCGCAAAGTCCAGCGAGGAAATGTCAGAAGAAATCAAGGCCTGGACACATGATCTGCCTGAGTTATCCTTCCATAAACAATGTCTGTTTTGAGGAAATTCTGTTATTCTTCCAGATGGCAGCCCTGTCATCTTGGCCACACCACATGTAGCACATTCAGGAATTATTCACTGTGTCTGGTGGCCTGGAAATGATTCTGCCATTGAAAGGGCTGCAATGAAGCATCAGCATATGCCAAACTATTCAGCACTGCCCTCCAGAAGAACTGCCTTTCCCAGGGGAAGTGACTAAGAAGCTTTGGTCAACAATCAACTTGCTTTCACCAGACATTTGAAAAGGAAGATCCTTAGTGTGTTGATCTTTGGTTGCTTAGAGTAAATTTTGTTTTCTCTCAAATAGCAGGAATACCAGCGACCGTCATACAAGAGGGGTCAGTTTTTTTCCATATATTTACAAAATATATAGATAGAGATATCAGACAATTGATCAATCTTCTTTGTCTTACTTATAGCAAATATTTTGAGGCTCTTAAATATTTTCATTAAATAAATTTAATACATTTAATGTTCAATTCTCTTATATGGTTTTTTTTTTTTTTTTTGGTTATACAAACTGAAAGGATGAAACTTTTGCTATGTGTGTGGATTGGAGAGATGAGTCATTTCTTTCATTATAGCTGAAGTCTCAGATCTTTGCAGCATAACATTTGATGTTTGAGTGAGTACCTCAAGGTAGCACCAGGACATGACAGAGGAAGATCATTAGAAACATCCACTCTGGGACACACAGGCCACTAATTTCCAGTGTCCTTCCCCTTAGCATGACAACCATAAGATGAACACATTTTTCCTAGCAAAGGAACACTAGAAAAGCAAAGATCCATGCTGCATCTCCATACAGCAATGCTCTAAAAGATGTCTCCACACCGGTGGTTCTGAATTTGCAACAAGAAGTAATATGCATTCATGAGCAGGCAAGCAGTCGAATGAGTTCTATACTGGATTGGTAAATTTTGGCTTGCCATGCATTGAGCTCTGGTTTTGTTTTCTAGATGCATAACTTTATGTTAGTGGAAAATCTTATGGATTTTCAAGTCTTCTGGAGATGGTGGATGTGAAGAAATGATTATGTCAAAACTTCACAGGGGCTGGTAAGAAAGGAGAAACAGAGATCCACAGACAACAACAAATGGTTATATTGAATAGAGAATGAAGTCTAGATGGTATATCATCATGGGAAAATGATATACATGGAGGGAAAATGTAGACATGTACGTTGCTAGGTAATAATGTAAAACTGTGATGCTGATTCAAAGGGGAAATGAAAATCCAGTGAGTTTTTACAAGATAGGAAAACCCTAAAGCTCTACATGACTTATATTTCCAAGGTAATTTGAAGATTTACTATTTTAGGCTCATAGCTGGTAAGCTATTTAGCAGTAATCGGTTGATAGGCTAAATGGGAAACTGTTGACAGATTAAGCAGGAGATGAGAATCGCTGGAAGATAACAGACGAGAATTTTTGAACTTTTCACACATTCCTCGGTCCATCTCAATTGTCAGGCATCTGCAGCTTTAATGGTTTTCTATTAAGTCATACTGAGGATTCAACCTTCAGGATTTAAAAGAAAATGAATCAAGTGTTTATTCAACTTGCAGACTATTTTAGCAATTACATTTTAGGCTACCTGAAACTATATTATGTCATTAAATGTAAAAAAAAAAACCACAAAAGCCAAAATTTATGCTGAATAGGGAGATTTATGAGACAGTTTGACAGACTGCAAAGTCCCACAAACTGTCACTTTCCATTTGACAATGGGAACCACAGAGGATTCTTGGAGTTATAATTGGTGATGGCACAGGAAGTTCTTGAAGAAGTAAAGTGCTTCACAAAAAAATGATACATGTCATATTGTTTTCAGTTTGGATTTCTTAAGTAGGAAGAACATGGAATGGTGCTGAGTAAGCAATGCTGACGATCAAGGCAAAACTACAAGAAACAGACACAGAACAGATGTCACTTTGTCAAGAATGATTCTATCCAAGTAACTGCTACAGAAATTAATTTACATCACAGAATTAGAATATATGTTAAAAGGGATTTATGGTATAACTATCACCCTTTCTAAATTTTGGGAGCATAAGTGCTTTAAATATATTATTAAAAGATGGATTAATTTTATCCATTTACTACACTCTAATATATAAATGTTTCTCTTTATTTCAACATTCCACTATTAATAGACAATCCTATTAATAATTAATCCTATAATGTGCATTCATACATTTTTGGTGCCAGTACTTTTTTTTTTTTGCTGCAAAAGAACTTGAAAAAAAATGGTAATGTTGAATTGATGGTTCACTTTACTTTTATTTATAATATATGGAGCTAGATTACTTTCCTAAAAGATTTTCAATTCTTACTCTCACCAAGTCAATTATAAGAGTGCAGTTTTGATCATTACCATATCTCTACTGGAAATTATGGTTAAAAAATTCATTTGTGTGGTAGTTTGAATGTAAGATGACCCCATAGCCTCACTTGTTTGTGATTAAGGTTTATTATACTTAGTCCCCAGCTAGTGGAGCCTTTAGGAGGTGGAGACTTGCTGGAGGGGTGTGTCATGGGGAACAGGCTTTGCTGTTTACTAGCCCAGCTCATTGGGCCATAGATCATTCCTACTACTTCCTTCCGGCTGATGTGATAAGATGTAACCCTGACTCTCACCCACTCCCCAAAGCTTCCTGTTTCACCATGCCTTTCACACTATAATGAATCTTCGCCTCAAAACTGTATGTTGCAAAAAAACCTCCCTGGACCCCCCATATGCTGCTTTTGGTTGAGGTATTTTTTTTCCAGCAACAAGAAGGTAACTGCAACATTTTGTGACATATTTCCTTGAAAATTTCTTCCTTTTGATTAATCTTATTTAATAAATATAAATTGTGTTTTTAACTATCATAATTATTTTCATGTAGGTATCATGACATTTTTCTTATTTAATAAAAAGTTTATATTTTTCTATTTTCCTCCAAAATTGCTCAAAACTATTTTTAGGCATATATTCTAGAATTATATTCATCTTTGTGTTGATGTTTATTTGTAACTAAGAAATTCTCTACTGTATAAAAATGAGTTTATTTTAGGCTTATGAGGTTACCAAGTTATTAATCCAATAGTAAATGTTAAACTTAATAAAAATGTCATAAAAACAAAATGATTATTTAAAATTTTTCATTGACTGACACATTTTTCTATAATCAATTTTAAGGCTGCTTCCATAACTTAAAGTTAATATATATCTACAATGGGTTTTGACATGTAGAAAAAGCAACTGCCATATCAGAGACAGATGTTTGAATGACTAAAAGTGAGCAAACACATCACATGCAACCATGCAGCCCAAATCCCTCAGGAGAAGCTCATACAGGTAATCACACATCAGCAATCAAAAAGGGAAATGATGAATAACCAATATGTGTTTGTGAGGTACAAGGCTGTCCTTCATGAACAAAATGCCAGGCCTCACATTCTGTTTTCTCTCCCTTAGGAGGTGGAGTCAAGGAATTGCTTTATCTGTTAAGAGACACACAGACCAAGAAATTTGTTTGACAAGTAGGACACAGCTCATTAAGTCAGCCATCTTTACACTACAGTGAATAGGACATGCATTTGTCATTCTGTCACTCCGTAGCTGTGAGAACTGTTTTCAAAATGCTAGATTTGGAATACCCAAGAAGCTTCCAGACAATTGTTCATGCTTATATTTCATGAATGGCTTCTGATACGAAAATAAAAAGAAGTGAATTATAGGCAGGCCATTAGCCTTATGGAGGAAAATATTTTGTTAAGAAAAACTTTATTTGATTTTTAAACTAATTATTGAAAACACAAAATAATACTTATTTTTTACAATAATTTTAATCAAGGTCACCACCCCCACAATGGTCTACATCCTCCAGAAGGTCCCATCTTGTAAACTGTAAATGATTCCTTCCACACAGTGACACCAACTGGGGACCAAGTGTTCAAACACACGAGGCTATGGGGATAAAGTATACGAATCAACTGTGGGAAGGAACCATGAGAATGAAATATGGGAAATAACTATGAGGAAAACCTGTGGGAATAGTTCTCATGGATCTTTCAAATAACTTTTCTGAAAATATTAATATGAGATGTTAATTGTCATGCATGCAACTTGTCATAAAATTAATCTTACAACAACTGGGTAATCCACATGCTTAAAGCAATGGGACCATGCTTCCTCTGCCTTGGTGCACCTTTGGCCTGAAGAGAAGAGATAGCCAACATTGACAAACAATGTGTAGAGATGCTGACTGATCTAAAGCTGCACACCTTTCCTCAGAGGCCTAGTTGTGCTCTCAACTCACCACAAGCATAAGAATTGCTACGCATAGCATTAAAAACCAAAAGGTCTATAACCTTGGACCCACAGATTTTTTTGAAGGTTACAGTTTGGCTCCATGCGATCGCTTTTGTGATCAGAATATGTGTGTTCTGGATCAGCAAAGCCCAGCAGGTCATACTCCTAAACTCCTTCCTTTAAGAGACATTTAAGGATTATCCAAAGTTGAAAGTTCCTCATCTTTTATTCATATAATATACTACTTGTTCACATATCACTGGCTTTTTGCTGTTCCATAAAAGTGCCACTGAGTACCTGTTTGTAGGAGAAGAAGCCATGGTCACCACAGTAACATCTGAGAATTTCTGACAGCAGGTACAGCAGGTGTACTAATGGCTTAGAGGAAATTTCTCTTCAGTTCCTTTATCTTCTCAGGCTGCTGCTAAAGGCAGCTATATCGCTCCTGGGGTGGGTGTGCCAGGAGTTAGTTCTCTCACCTCTCAGACTCTGCTCCTAGAATAAGTTTGCCCATTTCGGGATAAGAAAGTTACGGAGATTAGTCTTCCCTAAATTCAGAGCTGTGACTGCCAAATAGAGCAGTAAATATTTTATATCCAAACCATAGCTACGTGTGTGTGTGTGTGTGTGTGTGTGTGTGTGTGTGTGTGTGTGTGTGTGTAAAGGAGGAAGGCAGTTGAATTCACTCAAACATAATTTTAAACTGATTCAATTTACAGTGTAGCTAACATAAGTCAGACTAGGCTTTGGCAAAATATTGTGAGAAAAACATCATGCAAAATTAGTATTATTATAGAAATCAAGAAGAAATAAATGATAGCCATGGGTAAATATTATTTTAAAATATTTTGTGAAAAGAATAACATACCATATAAGAATGAATAAAGGAAGTATGATAAAGTACATAAATTTCAAACCATAATGAGTGTTTATTCATATATCTTTCCCATAAATAGAAAGGTGTCCAACATGTGTCTTGTGTCTGTACCCACACTAAGCACAGATACCTGAACTTAGTCACTTATATTATAATTATATTATATTCTTGTGACACACAGTCATTGATTTTACCCAGAAAATATGGAAAAAACAATGACCATGTGATGATATAACTTCTTTCTAATAGAATAGAGAAAATGATGGATTCCTTCTGATGGTTTGTAATAGAAAGGCAGGAGGAGGCTACTAGCTTCCCTAGCCATAGAGCTGAAAATCTGAAACTTTCCAAAAGTGTAAGGATTTACTAAGAATAAAATGAGATATGGAAGTCTTAAATTGATAGGAGAGTATACGCAGAGGCAAAAAGGTGCTTACCTAAGAGCAAGGTCTTTGGGGATTTCATTGGATACAGAAATACATTTGCTGTAAATAGCACAGGAGAAGTGTTGCAGAATTTCCAGGAAAGGAGAATTTTATGAGTTAAGGTGTAACTAACAGACCCATTTGCCAGAGAATGTTTATGAAGATGAAGACTGGGAAAACAACACTGTATTTAACAAGAAAATTTCCTATTGGGAGCTTCAGAGGAAGGGTCTGAAACAGAAAGGTGAAAATGATCAAAGTGGACACTGATATCTGAAGAGTTAGAGAGAAAGGAAGTGATATGTGATTGGACTTTGTAAGCATGATACTCCTCCCCAGGAGGGGTTGATTGTCTCCTTTTTAGGGCTTAAGTCACACTAAACATTCTAGAAAAAAGGAAGATGTAGATCGATTATTTATGCTTTCCACTTGGAGATAAGGCATGAAGAGAAAGAGAGAGAGAGAGAGAGGAGGCAGGACAGATGGGGAGAAGAGATGAGGAGGCAAGGACACACAGTCAGCCACAAATAGAGGGAAAATGAATTCCTTGTAAAACAAGTCATTTTAGGGATGAATGATCCCGCTAAGACTATTCTGACTTCAAGCAAATGAGCAGAAGTATGTCTACCTTAAAGAATTTTCAGGAAATAATAAATACGTAAGGGCTACAAAGTCATGTTGATGTTCTAGCTGATAATGTAAATAACATATGACATACTCAAACATCATAGGATATCATCAACGACGTGGAATGTTAATTGACTGAACTAAAACTGTTGACTTCATTTTCACTGCTGTGATCATGAGTCAAAGGATTTTCTTTTTTCTGACCTCATTGGAAACATCCTGAATTCTGAGTCTGAGTCTGTTATTCATACAGTCTATGCTTCAAAGCCAAAGTAAGATGCAGGTGTCTCAATCAGGACAAGCTCATAAATACTTGCTATGAATGGTATACGGGTACACTGACCTGGACCCTTTAAGCATTGTTGTGGGCAGAGAGTTTAGGAACCCATCTCTTCCTAACAAATGAAACCATTAATTGTGTGATCCATGTTATGTAAAATATAAGTAAGTACAACTAGGAAAATTTCATGAGAATTAGCATGATCATGGAAGACTACTGTTATGAGTAGGAGGGCCTGGACCCACTAGATAGAGGAAGGTATTTGTTCAATATTAGAAAGAATGTGTAGAGATGAAGATGAAGAAGGAGCGATATGGGGCATGGTTAGCTAGAAACTGAACCAGTAGATCCAGTGGTAGTAGAGAAGTGATACTCCTTAAGTCTTTTAATTCATGGATTATTGTGTGTGTATGTATGTGTGTGTGAGCATCTTGCAAACTGCATTTGACACTGAATGAAGGGTGTTGACCATTTCAAAAAGGCCAGCTGGGCTTCAAGAAAGCGCATCTCAGATAACCCTAGGGACTGAAAAATCCATCATTTTCCAGGTACCACATAAAACCCTTCCCCAGGAACTTGGACATCCTAAATAGGAGGAAAGATCTCATAAATCTAATCACATTCTCATGCACATGGAATTATTTCTGGCAATGAATGATAAATACAAATAGAACCAGATCTATGTGGTGTTTATAAAAAATAAAATAGGATAATTTATGTTTCTGAACATGATACCATATATATATATATATATATATGACATTTTCATTTGTTGTGATTATATACAAGCAATTTTTTTTACAAATTTCCATCCTGCTTCAATTGTGACAAGTACATTCAAACAATATTTCTTTCTCTTATTCAAGAGCTAGTCTTTAATTTGCATATCATTGTACCTTCTCTGAATATTTTAACAGTGTTTTCCATGTGAATTAAAGAAGTAGCTAAGTGCTATCTACACAGACTAAGTCACTTAAAATAACCATTTTTTTTACAAATTTTCTACACATTGTCTTCAATTCTATAGGCAGTGATTCCTTGCACCATCTAGTTGTTAATTTCATAACCTTTCCTCATCGTTTGGTTAGTTCCTGTTTTGTAAATGAGCATCACAAAATCTACATCCTTATGCACATACTTTTCCAAGGAGCCAGGAATTGAGGTATTGTCTTGATTAAACTTACAAAAGCATCACTCATCTGATAGTGTTATGCACTCACTCTTGTGACTTATGACTGCCTGAAAGTTATTAACTTATTTTTGCCTGGTGTTCTGACTCACATAAGAGCTGGACAAATTTCTTAAGTGCAGTGGCACACAAAGTTTATCAAATTAAAATTAGTTATATTTATGTTTATATGCTTTTTTTCTAAGTATGGTCTCAACCTAGCCTAGGCTGACCAGGAATTCACTAGGTATTCTCAGGGTGGCCTCAAACTCATATCAATCCTCCTACCTCTGCCTCCCAAGAGCTGGGATTAAAGGTGGTGCCACTATGCCTAATTTCTGTGCTCTTTTTGCTAGTTAAATATTGCCTAAGTAATTAGATATTGATCACATTCTTCATACCTTTTATCTGACTAAATAGAAGGAAAAGCTATATCAATTTATCATATGAAATATTAAATTATGGACCAGATATATTTTTGGTAGTTCTGTTATACTCATAAGAAATATGTATAGGAAAATATAAATTGAATCTGCTCATGTGTAGAAGGGAGGGTGGAAATGGTCTGTGCAAAATATACATTTGTGGACATGTCTCAAGAGGTCTCATGGGCATTGCAATTTATCACTTAATAATTAGCATAAGAAAAATCTTCTTAATCTTATATATCTTATTCATTTCTATAGTAGAAATATTTTTCTAGCTAAATAGTCGTGGTTAGCTTATTTACTATGCAACATTTATTCATTCTTTTCATTATTAAAAGATAAATAATCATGTATTCTTAGAAGCAATTGCTTTGCAATTCTTTTTTTTTTTTTATTGTCCATAATCAGTTACATTGTTTAGTGGGCCAACAATGAGTTGTTATCCCCAATTCCTCATTGCCCCCCTCCCCATCCCCAGTCAGCTGGATTTCCTCCTCCATGGGCTATCTGGATCAGTCTTTGTGGTAGGGGACCATGGATAGCCTAGTATTCAGCCAGGTTCTCCTGACCCAAGTGTGTTGTTACTGAGGGGTACCATTCCTCTGATAATATCCCCCATGAGCAACTGACGGGGAGACTACTAAAATAGAATCTAGGTAATTCAGTATGGTGTATATTTGTTAACCTATACTGATCTCACTCTCCGATGGAGATTGTGTTTATATTTTTCAGGATGCAGTGAGAGAGCTGTGGCCCATATAACCCTACCAACCAACTGCAGGCAGAAAGCTGAGATTCTGGCAAGAGATGAGCCACCACAGTCATATCATGGAGGATCCATATGGAACCCTGCAGAGAATGACAAGATGAACAAGGAACCCACAGCCACAGCCATTCAATCAACACAGGATAAGCCAGTGAGACAGAAACCAACGATTCTCGACGCAAGTTTATCATTTCCATTAGTTTACAAATAACTTAGGTCTTTCAGCACCCATAAGTAAATACACTGCATTGGGATTTTTTTTTAAATCACAAAATATGATAGACTGTCACTAGGAATGTGATTATTACAATAGGTAAATTCTTTGTGAATTTCAAGTATTTCCACCACAGGAATTAAAAGTGAATTTGATCCATAAATAGCATGTCATACATTGCTCCCTAAATTTCTGGCTTTCACACCTGTACCAAATAAATTGTTGCTAAATGAAATACTACTGTTGTTTATGATTGGTCCCTAAATCCATAATAGATTTTTCAAAAGACACTAGTGTCTCTTAAGCCTGTGGAACCCCAGAAGTTAATAGTTTAAGTGGTACTTGGAACACATCCCAATCATCTGAAGCAAGCAATTTGCTCTGGGGTTATTCTGGTCTCAATCCAACGACTCTACATTTCAACCTTTGAACTGGTCACTGACATCTGAAGCAGTCCGCTGCACAGTAATAAAATAACAAATTGCTTGTGCCATGTGGGAATTCCAATTCACTTTTTTTGATATTTTCCCAAAGTGGCTAGGTCACACATGGAACATACCAAAATAGGTGGGCAGGATGAACCACACAGTATACAGTGCTCATAGTTAAAATCTGGGATCTTAAAAATTTATGTCTAAACATTGAAAACAAAACTACAGTGAGTAAAGAATCCTAGTTATATTCATTACCAAAATAGTTCTTTATTATCATTAGGAAGAAATGTCCCACATTAGCTAATAATCCAATATAAAAATTTATAAACCAAAATGTTCTATAATTGATAAAAGTTTATAAAGAAAATATTTTTATTATTTATTTTGCTTTGTTTTGTTTTTGGAGGTAGTCTCAGGGTGCCCTTAAACTCATGGCAATCCTCCTATCTCTGCCTCCCAAGTGGCGGGATTAAATCTTATAAATATTGGTTCATATGCGTAATGGCGAATCTTAAAATAGAAAATAAGCTATTAATGGGTTTTCATTTCAATATATGTGTAGGTTATTTCAATGCAATCTATGGATTTACTATAATATATATTGGAACTATTTAAAAATGTGCCATGTAAATACAGATTAACAGAAAAATAAAACATCTCTTAGTAGTCATGAGTGTATTCATCTATAAATGGGTCAAGTCAACAGTGAACTGGCTATTTGAGTAATTGTTTTCTGTGAGAACAATGATTTTTTGAAAATTACAAAATGTTACAAAAACTATTGATGTAATAATTTTTATAAAATTTTAAGACATTTTGATATCATATGATTGTATTTTTCAAGTAGAAATGTATTTTAAATACTACAGTTTTTATATTATATTGCCAATTAAATTTACTGTAATAGCCCATTATAAAGTGGATTTGTGAAAATTTCATTTCAGTAACTCTAGACATAAAATCAGAAAAAGAAACAATACAGACTATTATAAAAGAAGCCTTGGATCTCTTCTCTGCTGAAATGCTGATTTGCTGTGTATTAGAAAGCAGATCATATAAAACGGACACTAAGGTAAAGGTTGGGATCATAATGGTTTGGGAATATCATACTACAGTGATCTTACTTATACACTAAAATAGGGATTGCCTTTGAGATTACTGAAGAATGTTAAAGCATTCATAATGGAAGAGATGAAGGGATCAACCTATGGAAGCCGAAGCTTGTGAGGAACAGATAGGAGAACACTAAAACCACTGCATGTTATAACTAAAGTACTGAAGTCACTTCTTTTATTATAGGAATTTTTCCTCCATATTTTTGCCCAACCCTACTGTGGTAGTTTGAATAATGTCCCCCAATAGAGTTTATTATAATTGTGTTTATTACATTGTTAATTGTCTCCAGCCAGTTCTGGCTGGAGGAAGTGTGTCACCTTGGCCAGATCCTAGGGTTCAGTCCTAAGGTATTTCTTGGGTGGGTCTGGAATTCTAGCTTTACATATGCAAAAAGCAGTCTGAGCTCAAGCCTGGAGTTCCTTTTGTTAGCCAGTAGGAGTGTGCTTGCTTGTGGTGCTGGTGGTGGGCTTCTGCCTCTGTCTCTGCTTGCTTCTGTGAAAGGGGCCCAGCCTTTTTCCTTCACTTCCCCTAGGTCTGTTCAATAAATATTTTCCTCCCCAAATCATGCCTGGTTTGGAGACTCATCCCAGTGGCGTGTAGCTGACTATGACACCTACCTTTTATCTGTTGTTGAAGCTTGCTTACCTTCATCTCCTTCCCTTAACACAATGTCGCAAAACACTGCATTAGAGGCAAAATGCTCTTTTATAACCTTCAAGTGAAAGGATAGATTCCCAACTTTTTCTACCATATCCAGCACAGTGCAAATGCAGTAGCCATTAAGAAAATCAGTTCCATCTGATAATTATATTACAATATGCAAACATTATGCATATGATAAATACATATATAAGTCACCCATTTTCAAATGCTAAGGTAGATAGTGGTTGATGGCAAGGGAGGAGGGGTGGATTCTTAGAACCTTCCCTACCCTGAAATGCTGAACAGTATTATACTCATTTGCTCAGGGTACCACAGCTGAGTGATGTGTAAACCTGAGAAAACCAGAGACCAGAGAGCTCTGTTGAGTGATTGACACCTTCTTGCTGGGTCCTCAGTTTACTTTTTTCTTGTACATGTGCGCCCTGAGTGTGACGAAAGTTCCCCTTCTCAGAAATGCACTGGCAATGGCATTGTTCCTTCACTAACATACCATTTGAACTTAATTTTTTTCTTTAAGTATTTTTATTTTGAAAGCCTTTCACATTCTCAGTTTTAGAGGTTCAGGGCTACAAGATAAAAATTGTGAGGACACTCAAATTAAGCCTTTCACCTAGGTTGTCTCATGCCATTAGAATTAAGCTGATCGGGCTTTATTATTTTCCATTGTTTTGTTTTTGTTTTGCTTTTCATTATTATTCCGTGGTATATTCTGACATTATCCTTCCAATTTCCATGTAAGGCACTATATGATCCATGTTTTCATTTTATTTTTATTTTATCTCACCAGCATTATTCATGCCCACTTCTTAAAGTACATACCATGCATTGTGCTTTTATTCACATGTACTAAAGTTATGCACCAAATTATGCCAGCACATCTGTTGATCATAGACAACTGGTGGGTGTCATTTGAAATAAAAGCTTTATTATGTTGTCATCGTGGAAAACAGTAATTCTGGAAACAGATGCTATAGGAAATTAGAAGAGATTACTCAGTCTTGTGAAACAATAAAGAAATCTCTAGTTCTCAGGTACAAGTGGTTTGTACATGCCAGTATGCGTTTCTCATGATTTTCTCCTGGTATCAAAGAAAGGCACTGAGTAATTTTTTGAAAATAGCAATTGGTTTCCTATTAAGATATAAATGGATATTTTTTCTATTGTACTGTGATGATACATCAAAACTGATTTAAATGTAAAGTCATGTTAAAGTCTGAAAAATATAAACATTTAAATTACATTGGAAATGTAAAGATACAATGTGTCTATGATTAATATGCTCATGGTAAATATTTTCAGATATTTTATTATACTAAGCAAAGAACCATTACATATTGGGAACATTTTAAAACAAATTAAAATCATAAAATTATTATGCATCCCAAAAAGTGTTTAGAGAGATGCTAAAATATTATTTCAGTACTTAAACAGAGTTCAAAATCAGTGCAATGTGTTTTTCAAACTTTAAGTTTAAAATTCTATAGCAAATCACTGAAAAGTTTGAAGTTTTGATGTCATCCAAATTTCTTTCATGAATATATATATGCATTTAAATAGGGGTTCAGTTATTCGTTACACACACACATATATATGTAAATGCAAACATCCATAATTATTTTATATGAATTTAATAAAATATAAGCTACAGATATATTTTGATAATTATAAAATATTAAAAAATATTCCTAGTACATTTATATAGTTATACCTTGAATGTCTTCAGATCTTGCAAACGTGACAGTACATAAGCCTTCTTAGAAAAGCAACAAAGTTATTCACTTTAAAAACTAGTAAAATTAAAAGTATGAGCATGTTGTCTCATCCCTTAAGTGAATCTAAGTACTGATGATAACAGTTGAATGGTGTCGCTGACAGGAGAGTGGGGTTGTTCTCCTTTGTGTCATATTCTTTGTATATAGTCCATCTTTCATCTTTTGGGGTTAAAGCATTGTGATGATTTTTTTTCATCTACCGCTGAGGAGTTACTAATAAGTACAACAGCTTAAATGATGGTGTTGGAGAAACTAATTTTATTTCTCTACTACTTTCATGAGCTATGATATGTGTTAACTCTTCTGGGGAGATTCAACCAGATGTCACTTCACTCAGATTAGGACTCACACAGGATAATGGCAACAAAGTCCAGTTTGTTGAACAGTTGAATTTGTTTGTTTACTTACAGAGGCATGGAACACAAATTCAGGTACATCACCCTAAAGCCCACTCTGTTGTGAGTGGCAATTCATGCGTACTGTATTCCTAGAGCTCCCTGCAAACTTCTGGTAAGATCTCCCCTCCCAACAATGGTTTATGGGCCTTCTGACTCTTATATGTTTCATAAAGCTTCCTAAAACTTGTCAGTTATTTACTTCCTGAATATCATGAGCTTCCCTCCTCACTTTAGAAGAGATGCTTTAGTGTGGAGTAAGTGGCTATATAACATATGACAAAAATTAGTAGTACCTGAGCCCCTAATTAAGTACACATAACATAATTATTAATTTCCAAGTAATATTTAGTTTCTAATATAGTGGGACTATGTGAAAGACTATTTTATTTTTATTTGTTAAAAGTCTCCAGTCTCTTTTGTGTAAATTTCCTATAATCTCCAAATTTAATGATTTTGGCTTGACTCCAAATCTGGGTATCCCACTTTATTAAAATTTTGCAGGTCAATTTTCAGATTCACATTTTAGTTACTCATTAGCATGGCTAATAAAGACTATTAAATGTGAAAACAAATAACACGTTAATTCTTGTACTAGAATAAGTATTTTGCAAGATAGAATTGGAGAAGGAACTTTATTTTGTGATCCCTGAAGTCTATTATAGAGCAATCATCTTCTTCCCCCATTTCCCATGTCATGTTGACTAATCCTTTCTTTAGTTAGGCAAAATAATGTACAGATATATTTGGAATAGAAACACAACTGGGAAGAGAGGGGTCAGATGAAGAGGGAAAATAAACATTCATAGAAGATAAAAGAAGAGAAGAGAATCCAGGGTGCGTTGGGAAGGGCAAGAAAGAGTTGAAAGCTTAATTAATCTGTTTAGATTTAAATTCAGTTGATTTTAGAGACGGATATAGCAACTGGTACTGCATTGGTTAGAGAGGGTGGAGAAACCATGATTTGAAATGTTTGTTGATTTCAATGGTTATTCTTTCCACAATGGTTACATTTAAGTAGGTATTTCTGCTACATCAATGCAAAACTGGGAAGACATACACAGTAGCGTACAGTTGTTTCTATTATTCACACACAACAAAGATATGAATTACTTTACTAGGAAAGGTAATACAATCTAATATGGTAAAGCAGAAATTGTGAAGTATGAGCACTTATTACCTACTTATCTCTGCCCACTGACATAGAGATAATAGGATCTTTCCTAAAGCCTATATCTGGCTGGCATACCATATACTGGATATGCTAATGTACAAAAATGCTAAGAGCATGCAGCAGGTGGAGAAATCTAGATTATTATATATGCTTATTTGTGTATTATAAATGAAGAATATTTGGAACCCCAAATTTTTCCATATATTTACAATCTGACAGCCCTGTATCGTGAAATTTCACATTTTATTGATTTTATCAAAATGACTATTCCTTTGAAAATTGCTCTATGCATGGCAAAGGGCTAAGTAGTGGATGGGACGTATCCTTGAAGATTCATATAAATAATCTCAGTATCATTGTAAGAGCACAGTGAAAATAAACTAAACATATGAAGTAGATTTCTTTTTACATGAAAAAGGACATTTATTATTTTTAAGAAATATAATTTATTATTTTGTGATACAAATGGAAGCTGGGAGAAGGGGAATATAAAGGAGATGAAATGAAAGAGGAGAACAGTGATCAGTTTGTAGGAAGATGTGTCTAAAGTCACAGTGAAGCTGTGGAAGTATGGTGTGGAAGGCTGGCTCGGGAGAACAGTGAACAGAGATCTGCCACTCTTTATGTGCTGGGGACATGTTAGCAGAAGCGCTGAAAGCCAAGCAAATATTCTACAGTTTGAATCGCTTGTATTTGCCTGGAACTTCATAGAAGAAAACCTCTGGTAAGGTTTCAAGAAAGGGAACAACATTAACATCCTTAGAAAAAGAAAAGATCATCTATGTGCAACTCAGACAAGGCCAACAATCTCAACACTGTGGAACATATTAAGAGTTGACATAAGTTTAGCAAAATCTTTCCTTACGTAAAATAACCATGGACATCTAGGTAAGAGAAAAGTGAGGAAATATCAGATGGATTTCTTTGCATTTTAGTTGTTTGAAAAGCAACCATGAAGAATCTTTACCAAGGCAAGAAGAGAAGAAAGCTACATGAAAAATAATATTGGGTTTGAAGACAGAACATCTGGTTGGAACTTGAGTTGTCATTAAGAACATGGGACACTGTAACTGAATTTCTACAATTGTAAATTGGACAAGTAATAGTGTCTACATACAGTGTCACGAAAATGTTTCAGCACATGCAAGCTTTATTTCAACACTTTCTCTCTCTCTCTCTCTCTCTCTCTCTCTCTCTCTCTCTCTCTCTCTCTCTCTCTCTGTGTGTGTGTGTGTGTGTGTGTGTGTGTGTGTATGGAGAGAGACAGGAAATATTAAATGGAACAGCAATCTAAGCATTAGAGTAAGCAATAAGCAAAGAGTACATAACAATTCATTTTCTGTTTGGAATGTGGAGAATGAAGAGTGGGAGTGAATGGGGGTCAAAAACAAAACAAACACATTTAACCTATATTGATCTCACTCTCCAATGGAGAATCTGTTCATATTTTTCAGAAGGCATTGAGAGAGTCTGGGACAAACCAATTCAACCAAAAAGACATTGAAGACTGACATCCTGGCAAACCACCCCTAGCCTTCGCACAGGGCCCAAATGAAACTTCGCACTATGAGAAAGTGATGTGACAAACAGGAGACCAATCACCACAGCTAGTCAGATAACCCATGAAAGGTCAATGGAGACAGACACCAACAATACTCAACAGAATCCAGGGCAAAGGTCCAGAGATACTTAAGTTCTCAACAATAAAGCAAACCTAAAACTCACCCACCATGACTCAGGAAACTGAGCGGAAGAGAGGGTGGAAAGAATGTAAGAGCCATGGTGGGGGAGAATATCCAGAGACATGGCACCCCTCAGTAATAATACACAAGGGGGGAGGGAAAAAAAGGAAAAAAAAACCTGGCTACCTCTGGTGCCGTTCATAACCCCCTAACCTATGAACAGATCCAGTATGTACACTGAGGAAGGACCCCAGTGTATAGGGGACAGAGAGGAGGGAAACGGGGACACCTTCACAAGAGTTGCTCATACAATGTACATGCTTATTCATAATAAAGATATTAAAACAAACAAACAAACAAAGAGAAACAGGGTCAGGAAGCCAAGACTGTGAATTCAAATCTCATAGGTATGCTAAAATTGCAGACCTGAAAGGATCAGCAATAAAGAAAGAATCACACTGGGGAGCATCACTACAGAGCAAGAAGTCAATGTCTGAGAAGGGCATGACAATGAGATCTGCAAAGAGACAGTAAGGAAAGATGAACCTCACATTCCGAGAAGAGATGGGTTTTCAGTTGATCAAATGGGAGTTGCAAGAATAGAAATAGCTATAGGATAGAACATAAATGAACTATAATATGTAATAATGGATGCAAGTCCCTAAGAAGAGGTCTTAAATATATAAGCAATTTTCTAGTGTAGTAACCATGTGGCAAATCAACAAATGAAAATACATTCATTGGCTTTCTACAGGTGACAGTAAAACTTTTGCATATGATTCAACAGTTGCAGAAAGCCTATAGATGATGTAGGTTTGTTGAATAAAACTATGAGGAGAGCTAAGATCGGTGAAAGGGAGTGTTTTCAAGAAAGTAAATGCTGCCACCAGCAGCATATAACAACAAACACTCCTGCTCCTTTGAGTGATTACTGGCATGTTGGTGAATGCCCTTGAAGGCACTCATAGAGATTAAAACTGGAAGGTGAGGAGGTGGAAGTGGGAAGAGGGGAAAAACGATCAATCCTAGTCCATGTCAGCAACAATCATGGAACAAAGGGAGTCTGTCTACTTTCCAAAAAACATCCACGCAATCTTGTCCTCTGAATAAAGAGTTGCTTCATAAATGAGCAACTTATACTTGAATTCAATGCTATATCGCTAGAAAGTACAGCGGCATGGCCAGATAATTAGCGCCAGGCTGTTATTTCTGTTATGCATCAAAATATAGCAGTGGCATAAGAACATGAAGAGTTCATTTCATGGTATTTTCAAAGGCTAGGCAGAGTGCCTCTACACCAGTGGTTTTTAAATATGTCCTGAGATCTTCTGAGCTGTCATGGGATACAGATGTCAAAGTCACTTTTGCACTATTGTCTAGGATTGCACTTCCATTTCTATTTGCTGATGTTTTGCTGTTTTGCTAAACCAATAGAGAGGGCGTCTACTGCTTCTGCCTTCCTCCAGCAGGCAGTGGTACTGGACAGACAAGCCAGATGCATGTTCACTGTTCACTCATAAGCAAACAAACATATAAGTGAAAAGTATGCCACACCTAAGAACACCTTCAGTAAAGAAGAAATGCAACCTTTTATTGAAATGGAACCTTTGAGGAAAATTCTGTATATGCATATGTGTATAGTATACATGTATGTGTGTGCATGTTAATAAGTGTGCATACATGTGGAGGCCAGAGGTCAACCTTGGATGTCTTCTGCAATTGTAGACCAACTTGTTTTTGGATACAGAGTTTTTAACTGAACCTGGAGTGAACCTATTGAGGTAGATTAGCTGGTTAGTAAACCAGATATTCCCATTCCTTCTCACTCAGCCCTGGGATTATTACAGTTATGCACTGGCTGATATTGTTTTGTGAATTTTGAGACGTGAAACTGAGATGCTCATCCTTATGTGAAAAGCACTTACGGTACTTTCCACAGCTCCTGACATTTTTTTTAAAAGTATCCTACATGACAAAATGAAAAGTGGCTAGAAAAGACTCATTAGTCTAAGATGCAAAATGAACCATCCTTTGTTACTGATCCCTATCTTACTTGAAAGTGATTAAAGAATATACTGGTAAATTACACTTGAGTATCTGACACAGATTTATCAAAAATGAAATAAGTGAACTTTTGACTTCAAGGAAAACAAAATCATACTAGTTTATAATAGCTTTATGATTTAAGCATAACCTATTTGAAATGCAGGTTTGAAAAGATGATCTTGACAGTTTTCTGGGATTTTAATTTTTATATTTATTTATTCATTTTTGCCATATAGTTTTATTAAAATTTTATTATCTAATCCTCTTATTTATAGGTGAGGCTATATTTTTCTATGTTTACAACCCTAGTAAGACTGAAGATATGGCTCAGTCATAGAATGCTTGCCTAGCATGCATAAGGTCATGAGTTCAGTCCTCAGCACTGCAAAATGCACACATACATATACTGTGGTAATTTGGTAATCTCCAGGTTCCTCAGTGGTAAGGGTCTCAACTTCAGGTAATAACTATACAAAATTTAAGTTTTTTTTATTTTTAATCAGATTGATAGTGTTATTATTGGTAGTCAAGCATTGATATTATCAAAAATAATCATTTTGATGATGTCAATGTTTATTAACAAAATCATTCTCAAGCACATATGGATTCACTATGTCAGAACTATATGCATTGCAACTTAGCAGACAAAAATGTTTACTGATGTGGTGATGCAGTTACCTTCTCATTGCTGGCACAAAGCATCCCCCCAAATCAGCTGATGGGAGGAAAGGATAATTTTTGCTTACACACTTGAGGAACAGATCCATGATGGCAGTGGAAACTGTTGGATAAACAGAGGTTGGACATTACCTCTTGGCCACCATCAGGTGGAGAATAGTAGCAGGAGAGATTGCCCAATACTAGCAAGGGGAAGCTTCCTGTATATAACATCCATAAGCCTACCACTCAACAACACACCCCTCCAAGAGGCTCCAATTTCCAAATTGCAACCAGATGGGGACCTGGCATTCACAATACATGAGTTTATGGAGGGCATCTTGTTCAAACCACCATATTTCACCCCTGGCTCCCATAAAATCACAATTATGTATCCATGATGTAAAATTAATTCAGTCCAGTTTTAAATGGTCCCTAGTTTTTTTCAATCCCAATGCTATTCAAACATATCCATTGTCCAAGATCACTTAATTGTTAGCATGTAAAATCAAAAAGCAGAGACTTTTCCAACTCCCTACTAGAGAACTATTTAAAGTATGATCCATCTGCATCTCATGACAATATCATGAGATAAAATTATGAGGGCAAATTTCAGGTACTCACCCAAAACATTCATCCAGCTTCTCTGGAAATTCATCTTGATAATTTTTGAAATAGTAAAATTTGAATGTTTGTATTTTTCTCATATTATAATTTGTATCAATTTAGAAAATAAGAAAGGAATTATTTTCACATTTAGGGACAGATTGGCAAGCCATGACTGTGAAAACATCACTGAAATTATAAAGATTTGAAACTGAAGACTGGCGGCTGGATGTTGAGTAACTATGGATTCCTAATACTCTCCTGACCCTGAATACATTCCCCTGGAGATCTGTCAGACAGCTGTTCTGGTCTAGGACAGCAAGATCTCTTTCAAAATCTGTTTCTATGATCCTTCAGTGTTAGGCACGAAGCCTCTTCAGAGAAGAAGGTGCACTATTAATTTCAAATGCTTTAAACAACATTTACTTCAGCCTCGTAAAGATGCAGAGCTACCTGAAACACATCATCGCCTTATTCCTGTTTGGAACGTTTTCATTAATGCATTCCTATTTATAACATTTTCATTTTACTGTGTCAGAAAGAGGCATCCACAAATTTTTGTGCATTAAGAAATATATTAAACTGTAACAACTAATAGAAAAATGTAAATCACAGCTACCCAAGAATCTCTTACAAACTATAAATCTAATCTCCCATTTATAAAGTGGATGCCATCATTTTAGATAGGACATAATATGTCTTCTTAAAATTTGTGCCTTAAATTCAGTTCATCTTGCAAGCATTCGCAGGACTTTATTTCTATCTCATCGTGGAATAATATATGTTTCCCTGGAATATATACAATGAAAACCTTGTGTAGGGTTTTAGATGGATACAAATATAAAGAAAATATTGTCTCACATTTAACCCCTGTCAATAATGGGTAAGAGCTATATATTTATTTTTTTTCTACGTTGTCTGTTTGTGGCATGGGTATGTGGTATCAGTATCTGTTTATATCAATACCTTCTTACTGTCGTTTTATCCTAAGAGACTTAGATCCTTTAAATCTTGTTTGATATCCGAAATGTCATTTATAACTCAGCTTTATCTACTTTCCTATTTTTGCTGACAATATAGAAGTAAGAGGAATTTTCTGTGTTCTTCTGTGAACTCAAGGACTCTCAAAGCACAATCTAAATAAGAACTCCAGTCTAAACAAAACAACACCAAGTGGTGTTTGCCAAAATTTTAAATCAAACTAGACATCTCATTAAAATGATTGAAAGCACTGAAGAGTGCTCTTCAAGAGTGAGTCTAGAAATGCTGAAATTATACTTGCTACTCGTAAGCCTCTGCATTTCACTGCCAAGGCATCCTTAAACCCATCAAGTCCTGCTCGGGGCGGGGACACAACTAAGAGATACCATTATGTCAGTCAGCAAAACAGCAGAGTGACAAAATGATGCTTCATTTAATTACTTGCAGTGGTAACTATAGAACCCACATTTACTCTACTCTTAAAGGCTTAAGAGAATACCATAATATTTCTGAAAGATAGTGGCAGAAATAACAGACATCTTGGAGTCGAAGAATGTAGCTAAAAAGAGAAGAACCGTTTTTTCTTTCCCAACAAGAAAATGAAGTCAGTAACAAGATTTTTTCCCCTGTATTACAAAATACAGACACAAGGGAAGGGTATTATTTTTCCACACAAAAATTGGCAACAACTCCTGATTTAAAATGTCCACTATAACATGAGATTGCATGTATTCTCATTTGAACTATTTTACTAAAATATTTTACTTATTTATTTGTAAACAGAGAGAAAAAGATAGAAGAGAAAAAGAGAGACAGATGAGATACAGAGAGAGGGGATGGAAGGGCACACCAGGACCTCCAGCTCCTGCAAATGATCTCCAATTCTTCTGCCACTTTGTGCATCTGCCTTTACGTGGGTACTGCGGAACTGAACTCTCATGCTTAGGCTTTGCAGGCAAATTCCTTAACCATTGAGCAATCTCTCCTGTCCTTCATTTGAACTTATTCAGGGAAACATATTATAAGTAAAAATGTACATGGAAGTCCATTCAGTGTTTACTTGAAATTAAAGGATGATATAATATTTCAATTTAATATCATGAATTGAATATGCTGATAATGTTCCTGTTGATGTTTGAGCATGCTTGGGAATGCTTGATTTGCTATCAACCTGGAATCCTGTGAACAGAGCATAGAACTGGCAACCATATTGCAAAGGAAGAATGAATTTTCTCAAGCATTGACTATTATCATAAAGAAGGTATTTCAGATTTGCAAAATCACACATCACTTCCATCTGGTAAGTAGTCACTACCAAAATATTTATAAATATCACATTATAATTCATATGCCACACATGACTGTGATACTCAATTTAGATGTCTCTCAATTAAAATCCATTATACACTGTGTAACACTCAGTCAAACATTTGTGTGTTTAACAGAAAAATAAATGATTTACTTAATATCTCCACAGAGATTACTTTCTCAACCTGCTGTGCAAATAATGTAAATATAAGATTGAAGGAGAAAAAAACACCAATGCTTACCGACATTTGTGATTATTTTCAGTAGCAAAACAAATTGTTTTTAGAAAAGTTCAGGCCCATAATTCCTGATCTGGATGTTGAAAACATTTTGTAAATTGAATGGTAGCATTCTCTACACAGTTTGGAGCTCTTTCTTTGAAATACCACTTATATTTTAGTAGTGCATATAAAACAAACAAATACATGCCTTACCAAAACATTAATTCATTTATCTGGCTCAAAATGAAATCAGACATTGCTTAAGCACAACAAATAAGTTCTTGTTATAGCAAAATATACAGTTACATGCAATTAAATAGATGACAGAATGAATAAATCCTATTCCAAATCTAGCTATTATCTCCATTATAAAGTCAAAAAGGACAAATTATGGTGTTCATATGTTATTTTAAATAGTTTCCGGAATGCATAAGGATTATGGCAACACATTTGGTAATATTTGATCACTTAAAATATTAAAATTTGTTCCTGTGGGGTGGAAAGATAGCTTATTGGTTAAGGTGTTTGCCTAACAACCCAAATTTGCTTCCACAATACCCTCATATAGCCAGATGCACAAAGTGGCACATATTTGTAGGGGGTGCATTTGTAGAGGCTGGAGGCCCTGGTGTGCCCATTCTCTCTGCCTCTCTTTTCTTTAACACTCTCTCTGCTTGAAAATAAATAAATAAAATATTTTAAATAATTCTTCTTGAAATTTCTCTTTTTAGTGGGCTTTATGTAAGAAGTTGGACAATAAAATTGTCATATTAAAATATTTCCTCTTTGTGTATAACATAGAGTAAACCAAGAACAAAATTTAACATTGTGCACAGTTGTCCTGTTTCTAATGGCAGTATGTCTAGCATTGTAAAGTTTCTTCAAGCACCTAACTATTGAAGTCTTTCTTTTGAAAGTGATTTGTGGTTTATTATTCAGAGAGTTCCTCTTCAACTTCCTAAAGTGGTAGATTATTGCATTGAGTTTTCTATACTATATAGGAATCACATTGTGTCTTTTGTATTGTCATCAGTGATTTGTCTAAGTCATTTAAAGACTTAAAGTTTTACTTCAGATTCATTATTTTGCATATGCATGTGTGTGACAAGAGTGTATGTCTCTTAAGTGTGTAAGTACATGTGTTTTAGAGTGCATGTACTTGTGGATGCATGGGTGTGGATGCCTGGGATCAAAAAAAAAAAGTGTCTTCCTCTATTGCTCTCCACTTATTTTTAGTCAGTGTTGTTCACAGAACTTTACCAGTTAGTATAGAATAGACATCACAACCTAGAAATGCCCCTGTCTTCATGTCCCCAGTGCCATGATTTGAGTAACAAAACAGCATACCAAACTTTTCAGGAGTTCTATGGTCCAAATTCAAGTTCTCATGCTTGTTTGGTAAACACTATCACCCCAAACCCAGTCAATACTTTAATAAACTTGTAAATGTCCTCTATTGTTTTTGGACCAAAATACCTTAGTTTGATACTTTTGCTTCTATCCACTCTTTTAAAATATAAATGAACTTTTGTTGTTGTTGTTGTTGTTGTTGTTGGTACATTACAGAAGTATGTAAATATTTATTTTTGTTGTTAATGTGTATTTGTTCAGATATGTATTAAGTGGCGGTATTTTCAAGTGGTTAAAAAGAACGTTATGAGACCTGGAGTTTTCTTTAAACCCAGTGTTGAAATAAGAGTTCAACATGATGTGATTACTTAAAGAGGTTATTTACATCTCTCTCATTTGTTCATTATTCCTTAGTGAAATATGCCCAGAGTCTATCTGAACAGCATTTCTGATAGCTAAAGGGATGTTTCCTCATGTATTCCTCAATTATAAAATTTCCTTAGACTTGATTTCCATGATAATAAATCAAATGGATAGATTCCACATTTACTAATGCCTGGAAAAATTTCCTAAAAAAATATACTAGAAGTATTCAGTCTAGACTTGATAGTCCACATGGCCTGTGCCTCAGTATCCAACTCATCACTTAGAGTAGGAAGTTATTTATAGAAGATAGAAGATTAGATGTCACAGTTCTGTCCCAACACAACTTTATTCATAAAAAAGTAGGACCTGGCTATATTGCCAGTGCAAAACAGTTTGCCAAACTCTAACATAAATGAAAGATCTGTGAACCCTGAGTATTTTTCTGAAATATAAATGAGTTCTAGGATCAAGGACTCTGGGAGCGTCCTGATTTTGTATAATGTATTTTGATCTGCTCTCAAGATGTGACTGGAGGAAAAGTAAGAGATGATATCTTGAGATAGTTACACTGTAGTAAAGGAGATGTAACTGAATGTAATATGGAAGAGGATACCTAAATCTAACTTGCAGTGGGCTCAGGAATAAACAAGAAACACACCTTGAAGAAATAATACTTGTTTATGTTTCCACGGATGTAGTCAAAATGCAAATTTATTTGGGATGAATATGTATAAGAGCACAAAGTCAATATTTAGAAAACTTATATGTGTTCTAGAGTAAAACAGGAAGCTTATTTGTATAATTATTTATATTTATAAATATAAATAATAAACAATGACATTTGCTAATATGATAAAATGTAACTCGTGGAATTTAGTAACTAGTTTAAGAACCTAAAGTTAACTTCTAAATAGATCACCATTTCTTTTTACTTATTAAAGATGTATGTGGAGGTATACCTTTACATGTTTCTATTTCATTCAATTCCTGGAAGGAAATTGCCACAACCTTTCATCCACTTATTCTAAAATTTTAATAAGCTCCCCAGGCACTTGGTTGAGAGGCTTAGGATGGAAGGATGTGCTAAAGTAAGGATGATTCTGAAGTCTAAGGGTAGCAATGGTCCATGGACTTTATCTTGTCTACAAGACCTTATGCAGTTCTGACACAGGAAGCAGTGTATAAATCCAAGGATCACCAACATATGAGAACCAGCACACGACGATTTCTCAGTAGAATTTTAGGAACCAATATTTCTTCTGTTCTACATCAAAAGCTTCAAGTTCATTTATGTAAATTTCTTCAGGTATCAAGTTTTCAAAAGTTCCTATAGGCTTGCGAAAGCATTACAATCAACTTTTAACTCATTTGATGGTTAACTTCAAATCTCTTTCTCCTATTTCTTCCAAAAGTTAATACCATACGAATAAGAAAGATCTGCTTATCTCTGACACACCCATATTTGTTTAACAATTTGAAAAAAAAATCTTTTTTATGTTCAATTTCATCTTCACTTGTTATCATGTGCTCATTGGATCTCCTACTCTGTAACTCCTTTGTTATATGTTAATGATTGTCATTGCTGAGCACCAATCTCTCTATTTGTTGAGCTCTGCCTTGCCAGGTGGTAAGAATATGATTTGTTGACGTGTCTTACACATAAAATTTCAGAACGTTAGGTATCAGGTATTCATTATTGAGATTCTGGTACTCAGAAAGTGCCCAAACATATTAAGTTAATTGAGAGAAAATAGTTTATTTTTTTATTTTTCACGCAAAGTAACAGGAAACCTTATTTTATATATTACTACTTAATATTTGTTTTTAAATCTTATTCATAGGAAAATAACTTATCTTCTGTAAATGAACTCTCCATTTTCTTAACACCCTATTACTAAGGCCTCATGAAACTAAGTAGAGATTGTAGGCCTCATGAAGATCACACATAGTCTCTGGAAAACACACAGAAATTCCAATACTCTCTAATAGGCCTATAATCAAATAGCTCTCCAAAGCCCTTCACAAATTTAAAATAATGTATTTATTCATTGGGAATAAATAAAATAAACTTTGTATTTAGAAATAATATATTTAGTTAAAGAATGTATTTAATGTCTCCCTTCCTTAATACTTAAGGATACAAACTGTAACCAGTTTCATTTATCATCATGCTAAGAATTCCACAGTGGTTTGTTCATAAAAGATATGTGTTCTACCTATAAAGTACTAAAATTCCACATTCTTACATCCTTCCATCTTGTAAAATACATTTTTGTGGGTAGAGATTAGATATAGACAAATTTCTATTGTTATACGCCAAAATGAGGTTAAAAATTAATGTTGAAATGAATAGGAAACTAAAAGAAAATAGCAATGTAGAAAATCTTTTTCTGTGAAAGTGATTTTACTGTGTGCTAGACACATAAAATACACAATTCCAAAGTAAAATAAAACATGGAAAATAAGCAGAAGCCAAAACAAAATGTCTTATATGACTGCCATATTTGTGAAGAAGATTTTGATGATATTCACTGGGATCACAGACGCTTTTTAAATGGTACTAACAGTTTTGTCTTACAAAACCATATATATATATATATATGAGTAAAATGTTTAGGGTGCAATAATTAGTGAGAAATATTTTCCTATAATTTAGCTTTTCATGGATATTACTCTACCACAACTGAAATTTTCTGAATCAGTAATATAGAAGCTATATTTTGACTCTGACTTTGAGTTTAGCAGCAATTTTTAAAAACATCTTGTAAAAACAGTTGGCATGATAATTTATGCAGATGTTAAAATGTGCTTGGATTTGCTGAATGGTAATTATCATTCCCAGAAAATTCACTGCAGAAGGATCAATTTTCCTACAGAAGACTAAATCCCCCACAGAAGCAATTACCCATAGGCTCACAGCAACAAGCTGCTACCTGAAACTATTTTTATGCCATATAGTATTTGGATTATGACCCATACCTTCAATGTGTTGCTAATAAAAAGTCAAAATGCAACTCTGACTTCAAAATTGCTCATGTTCTGAATATGTTGAATAGTGACAGATCTGCAGAATGGTTTAATATTGTATACATCATATTTAGTTAGGATGAATCCTGTGACATTGTGATGGGGAAACCCAAATAATGAGTCCAAGTACTTTGTCACACAGACTTAAAGGAAAAGCATGAAACACCATCTTCAGGATTCAGTGCCATTAGAAGTACTCTAGGGAGCTGGAGAGATGGCTCCTTGGAGAAGAGAGCTTGTTTCAAAAGCTTGAGGCACAAGATTGATCTCCAGAATACATTAAAAACACAATATGGCTGAAAATACTTGTAAACCTATCAGTGAGGTGGACAGAGACAGGATGAACACTAGCTTGCTCTGATCAGTCAGTCTAGCCAAAATAAATAAATAAACAAACAAATAAATAAATAATAAATATAATAATAATGAATAATAGAGAGAATGAATAATAGAGAATGAATAATAGAGAGAAAAATACGAGTTTAGGCTGGGCTGGGGCGATGAGTCAGGGGTTGACTGCACACTGCTAAAGCAGGAGGGCATCTCTGGTATCAGGCCACCCAGTTTCACTCCCCACAACCCATGTAAAGGGATGGGTGTAGCCAAGCACATCTGTAACTCCAGTGTTTGGGGTAGGGGTGGAAACCAGAGAATCCCTGGGAGCGGCTGACAGACATATCAGTTCTGTTTTCTTTTGAGGAACCGAAGCCTATTCTCCTCTGGCTTCTACCTTTTACTTGCCAGCAACCCCACAGTGTTTTTAACACAAATATGACATTTAGTGAGCAATAAGTATGGAAAATGTCATGAAGTCAATCTCAATTTGATTTCTTTGCAACCTGTTCCTTCTGATATTCTATGTTTTCTCTGAACTTAATCTGAACCATCCTGCTCTCTGAACTGTTACCCTGCACTGCTCTGCAGCGTTTCCTGTCGCATCGCCTCTCACTGGCAGTGACCATTGCATTAAGAAACATACATTATTAAATTTATTTAAATATATAAATTTGCACACACTGCATGTTTAAATATTCCTTATTAAAAAAAGATTGAGATTACTCTCTAGTTGAACGTTTTTCATATATTTTCTCTATTGGGCACTATGAACATTATAACTTTTCAGTTTTCCATTTACTGTCTATGTGGATGAATTAAGGAAAATGTTCAGCTCAACTCTAATGTTAAATAGGTCACGTTTTTAAATATCAATTTTTCCCTTGGTGTCTATTTTCTCATATACATTTTTATTCTCAGTGTATTAACTAATTCTTTTAATCTTTCAGATAAATTTTCTTGGCCACCTTTGATGGCTATTGCTATACGGCAGTTTTCTTGCTCATGGGCTTGTGGATAGTAAATAATAAAATGATATGTGAACCCTGGTTTTTCATCACATGAGGGAAAAGTGCTTGTGATGTACTAGAGCCAACTCTCCTGGCATGTAACTCAGAATTGGTGAGGTACACATTACTTTTGATCAATCCCATTGTCATTTTGTATCTCTCTGACCAGCCTTCAGTGATAATTGGAACCTCTCTTGGGCTTTCTGTGAGGAGTTTCATTTGCTCTCTGAAAGTAGACACATTGCCTGCTTGTTTGGCTAGTCCTTATTACTTTCTTTCAGTGACAGAAAGAAGTAGGCATTAAATGATGTTTATTTATTTTTGTGTGTGTGTGTGTGTGTTCTCTCTTTTAGTGTGGGGAAAAATCCCAACATCTTCCAGTATCATCTTCTTGTAAGAAAGATGTCAAGGTATATGTGTCTCCATATCAGGCAGTAAATGCATCAGTAAAGTTGCAGTATATAAGATCAACACACAAAAATCATTTGGTTTCCTATATATCAATAATGGACTCACTCAGAAAGAAATAAAAAAAAAAACAATTCATTCACAATAGATACCAAAAATGTAAATACCCAGGACTAAACTTAACCAAAAATGTAAAAGATTTCTTCTATAATAACAACTTCAACACAATAAAAATAAATTTAAAAAATGCTCCATGATGGTACACTCTTCCATTCTCCTTGACTTGCAGAATTAATATTGCGAAAATGGCCAACTTGGCAAAATTAATCTCCAGATTTAATGTAATTCCCATCAAATTTGCAAAGACATCACTCACTGAAGTGAAGATAAAATGATTTGGGGAATAATGTGGAAGTATTTCTGTCATTTTATTCCATTAAATAACTTATTTAAAATTTTTATCATTATTTATTGTTTTAGACAAGGTTTCACTTTGGTGGGCAGGTTGGAATCAAACTCCACGCTATCTTCCTTCCTCATCTCTGGAGTAGAGGGATTCACTCAATGCTGGTATGAATGTAAAATGATGCTTATAGACTGAAGTGTTTGAATACTTAATTCCCTTCTGGTGGTGCAATTTTGGAAGGCTGTGGGAGCCTTGCGGGAAGAAATGTATAAATGAATATGGGTCTTGTCACCTGCAGCATTACTTCCTCCTTGCTGATGTGACAATGTGATACTGATGCTTGCTTCTCTCATGCTTTCCCTGCTTGATGAAAACTCCCCTTTCAAGCAGAAATAAAACTATAATAAACCCCTTCCTTCCAATAAGCTTCTTCTACTCTTAGATGTTATCCTAGAAATGAGAAAATAAATGGTATAAAGACCTTAACCACCTGTCTTGGCTAAGGAATGTTTTGAAGGTTAATGAACGACCTATGTGATCCTGCTTCCTATGTCAACTTGGATTACCAGCCTTGGTTTTCTGTTCTTAGGAAAAATGCATCCTCTTGTGAGAATTACATTAAAAATGCTGAAGTGTTTATCAAAGTCCCAGGTTTGCTGTGGATACTCACTCAGGACTAGTTCTATTTTTTTTTTCCTGTTTGTAAGCTGTCATTTCTTTCCACATGTACAGAAATAGAGCATAGGATACAAAATTTTGGTAAAAGTATGCTGACTTTTTTTTTTAAATTTACTTGCCAAAAATATTCAAGAGGAAGAAAATTCATTAAGACTTAGTTTTATGTAAGGTTATCATTTATGAGTGAAAGGTGTAAAATATACCATATTCATAAACAAATATGAACATTTCCTTCAGGGGTACAAAGCAACAAATTAATTATTAAATAATGTTGCTGAACAAAAGTTCTGACAAACTTACTGTGATGGAAAGACACGAAGAACACAGCACAATAATGAAAGTTCTAGTGGAGAGCATAAACCAAGGCTTTAGCTTAAATGAGTCAATTTTCTGCTCCTTGTTTCCTCATCAAATGTACTAAAATAATTCAATTAACATTAGTATATTTTGTCAAAGCTATATTACACATATCTATTTATCCAGCTTTTGATTTCCCCAGTATAAATATAACACACAAACCCTACAGCAAGCCATAAAACATATTCTATGAGTAAATTTCATTCAAAATTTATGAAATCTGAATAGCAGCAATTTTGCAAGCAGAATAAAACTGAAAATAGAAACAAAAGTTTGAAAATCTTCCTGTTTTATATTTTAGCAATTATTATAGCAGTTTAGGAAACAATACTTCATCAGTATTACTAAATACATGAAGGTGCGTATGGCTATATGAGACTCATAATTGCAGAATCAAGTTTGGCATTAAGCCAAGAATTCCAGTCAAAATTTCTAGATTAATGTGATAACATTTATTGTAACACTTGGCTGGCTAGAAAAACATACTTAATAGGTGAAGACATGTTTCTAAAGGTTTCACAAGGAAGATAATTTATGTTAGAATGATATAATATGATTAAACGCTATTCTGGTCCTTTCAACTAAGCCCAACAACATGGACTCTCAACCAAAAGCAAAGATTTTATGTCTTGACCTGGTTGGTTGTGGCTAGGAAAGGGAATTATGGCAGGAGTGACATTTAAAAATCTTTTAAAAAGATTTTATGTAAGTAAAGATAAAGAACATCTAGGAAAGAATTCTGCTTCTGAGTATTAATTTTAATTTTTGTACTTATTTCCTTAAAAAAATCTTTGGTATCTCCAAGACCTATTTTTTATGTTAGTTATATCTATTGATATATATTTCCTTCAAAATTAATGTTAGAACTAATGTATCTTTTTCTTAAAAATATTTGGAATGTAAATATTTTCTTGATACATATATGATTATAATGTATTAAACTTTATCCAATATTTTTGCAAATTCTATTGATATTAGACTTATCGAGAACCAGCTAGAATCAGAAATTTACTGTTATCCTCAGTCTGTTTAGGAATACACTGACATAGATAATTGAGAAAAGGTTTTACTCAGGATAGTAACTGGATCAGAATATTTTACTTTTCTTCCCAGATGCATGTCTTATTTCAGACTATATTGGGCATGAGTGTTAGTTTCTTAATAGTCAGAACCACAAAGTTGTCACCCCATACTGTGAGGATACTTGCGCATGGAGAATTGTAGAGAGGGATCATAGCACCTCTCAAAATAATCACACATCTATAAAATCATATTGCTTTTCAATCAAATGTCTTTGTGCATTTAAGTTTATAGAAAGGCTAATACGGCAATACTTAGTGTTTCCACACTTAACAGATAAACACACACACAGACACACCTCACATGCACATGTGACAATAATTTTTTTCAAAAAATGTACGTTATGGATTTCCTAAAAATTTAAGGTAAAATACAGCAGATATATTAAACTTCCCTTGAGTGGGTGGGGCTTCCAGAGGGGGACTAGATATAAGGAAACTTGAGGGTAAGGAATCTCTCTTCCTTCCTCCCATGGTTGCTGGTGCTTGTACATGACTTGCCCTCACATCCTGCTCTCCTACCCTTCTTGGACACTGGAACCCAGTTTCCTCGGCCTCATACTGTGGACTGAAGAGCAGCCACTCCCTAGGGTTCCATCAGGCCTTCTGGGCAGGATTGGGACTGCTGAGGCATGCAGCCACATGGACTGAACAGCTGCTGGTTTCTTCACCTGTGGGCCTGCAGACTGCTATTCTTGCAGTGTCATAAGCTACCCCAAGAAATTCCCTTTTACTACAATCCGTTGTATCAACTCTGTTTCCTCTAGAGAACCCTGACTAATACAAATTCCTAATCAATACCATTTCTCAATATAAAACTAAAAGATAGACTATAGATATCAGTAATTCTCATTAAAATGTAGGACTAAAAGGCTTGATAATACAAAGCAGTAATTTTTAGTGCTTTCTTCTGTTTGTAGGTTTTTCTTTGTTCTGGCATTCTTTAGTCTTTTTTTGGGGGGGGTTATTTATTTTATACTCTGGTTTACATATTTTTGCTTTTTTGAGACAAGATTTCCTTGCTTGGCTTGAATTGTTCTATTGATCCTTCTGAGTACTGTGATTATAGGTGTTCAGACCAAACCCAGCATTCTTCAGCTTTGTGAATATGGTGGTTTTAGAATCTAAAGATGAAATGTGAGTTCTTCCAAAAGCTACACTAGTTCACTGCCCGCAGACTGCCTTTTCCAGTGTCACTGCTTTACAGATCCACCTTCATTCTTCCACCGATCTACCACATCTTTACAGATCCACCTCTTTACCTCCAAGTCCTTTCATGTTTGTTCTGCTCTGAAAATCTCCATATGTGAGAGAAAGCAAATGATATTTACCTTGATGAGTCTGAGCTAGCTCATTTCACTTTATATAATGAGAAATAATACTAATTTCTATTAATATTCTTATAAAATTAATTTCTCCTCTTTCGTGGAAGGAAATTCCATTGTGTATATGTCATACTTTTATTATACATTAGATTTTATATTTTATATTTTGCAAACAGAATATATGGTTAAAACTTTATGAAATATTTGTAGCTTTTCATTTTATTCATTGATGATAGAATCTTTTATTTTTATTGTTTTTCTTGGCATAGAGTATCTTAGAGTTAAAATTTACATGTTATAAGGGTTTATTTTGACTGTCAAATTGACAGGGCCTAGAAGCTTCTTGTAGGGATTATCTAGATTAGGTTAATATCTGGACAAGCCTGAAAGGGAATATCTTGATTGGGTTAATTGAACTGGGAATAATAACCATATCTATGAATTGCACCATTCCATAGGCTAGGCCTGGAACTATGTAAAAAGGAGAGAACGGACTGAGCCTCAGTATTTATCTGCCTCTTCACTGTGGACTGAAAATCTGGCAGCCTCAAGCTCTTGGCATCAGGCATTTTCTACCATGATAGACGACACCCTGTAGGGTGAAATAAAACCTTCCTCCCTTGAAATGATTTTTGTCAGATATTTTGTCCCAGCAATGAGAATGCTATAAGACAAAGCATAAGGATTCTCCTTCAACTTTCTCTAAAGTTATTTAGTCCAATTCTTTCCTATTATTTTTCTTCCACAACCTCTGTATTGGTGGACTATGCATACCTTCTGCACTTTTTCTGCATTAACATTTTCCTATTTCACATTGGAAGCATTCTCAGCAGAGAAACACAAGAGAAGAATACTGAAGTTCATATTTTGAACTGCAGTACTTAAACTCATTTTCCTCAAGTACCTGGACATACCATGTACTTTAACCTTTTTATCATGTGGGAGAAACTTTAACCACAAAACCAGAAACTATATAAAATTCTATAACAATTTCTCTGTAAATACAATCTATAAATGTAAATGTTTTCCATTTTACCCTTTATAAATGAAATAAACTAAGAAGTATAAATAAGTTGGTTGACCTGTTTCCTATTGCTAGAGGTGTCAATAACCATAATTTTACTTTTTACTTCCAATTGCAGTTTGTTTTCTATGTAGCTAAATAAAATTATTTAAAAGAAGTAGTGTATATTATAGAAGGCAACAAATAAAAAAAGTTTTTGTATGAATTGTGTTGGAGGAAGCTAGAAATACCCACTGTTAAATATTTATTTTCAAAATATTTTTTAAAATAATTGTATTTATTTATTATTAATAGCTAGAAATACTGTATGAACAAGTCTAGTGTTAGTAACCCTATTTCCCTCCTCCCCACCTCCAATCCACTGAGGGCCCTCCTCAATGGAATTGCTGGAACTCTCCAAGGTTTGGAGAGCTATATGGATTGTGTAAGCCAATTTTTTTTTTTGAGGGAGTCAATGCCTCTGGATATTCCTGCCAGCAAGATTTTTATAATCTTCCCACTCACTCTTCTGCAAAATTCACTGAGAGATGAAAATATTTTTGAAATTTTATATATATATATATATATGTATATTCTTAACTGCACAATTTTTATCATTTGAAAAGTCTAATTCATTATATATATGTATATATATATGTGTGTGTGTGTGTTTTGGTGTTCTATGTATGTTATCTTACTTATTGGAACATTAAACACATAATATGATATAAAATTAAATATGAGTAAGAATTTATATGATTCATACTAAAATTAATACTTTCGTTGGATATTGCTTTCATTAAGGCATTAATATAAAATAATCATATACTCAAAATTCTCATTACTATACTTTACCATACTCCTGTTCTTCAAAACATGAAATACAATGTACAAAGAATATATTCTAAGTACAACTAAAGGAGTTTATCTACTGAAACAATATTTCAGAACACATCACATGATTCAGAATTACTGGGCATTTACAAAGATTCTAACTCTACCAGCTAAATATTTCATAATTCCTTTGCAACCAAACTTCATATCATTCAAGAACCATAACAAAACCAGGGCTGACATGCTGCCCTCCCTCTTCCTCCGCTTTCTTCCTTTTTTTTTTCCTCCCGTGACTTCTTCCTCTTTGCTGACATCAGTGCTTTGAACTTCATTTGTGCATTGGTTAAATGTGCTTGACTGAGTGTTTGAGAAGGGTTATATTTGCTTTAGTATTGTTCCCATTGCTGGTCTCAACCACCTGCAAGAAGCAGCATAAGGGTGAAAGGCTTAAAGTTCAAGGTTACAGACAACCATGGTAGGCAAAGCCAGACTGCAGAAGGATGAGTAGCTGGTGACATCTGTATGTGGCCAGGAAACATGGACAAATGCCTTCTGGTGCTCAGCTCATTGTTTATTTTACATATTTAAATCTATGGAGGGATGCCAACCCATGGGATGGTGCTGCTCACAGTTCAAGTAGGTCTTCCCAACTCAGCTGATCAAATCTGGAAACTCACTTGCAAATATGCCTAGAGGTTTCTCCCCTCGTGGACATTAGATCTTGTCAAGTTGAAAATCAATAGTAACCAACACATAATTCCTATGAGACATTAGAGTGTCCCTTGGACTATTATTTTCTAGACCATATCTCAATTTTAAGTGTCATAAAAGAAGACATAAATTGTGTTTCAGAATGCAGTGGTTCTTTTTAGAATCCTAACCCTACTCAGCACAATATCATATCAAGCTTATGCATTCCATGCCTCAGGGTGCAGTGAGAACCAAATGTGAACTGAAAGTCAGTGTATTTACAGGCAACATAAAATCTGTACTTGTCATGTTTATTTGTTCATTTGTTTGTCATGTTTACATTGCATCAAGACCAGAAATGTCCAAGTAAGTGAGAGTATAATGGTATATGCCAATGTCAGTTAACATCTAATATTTCATATTTCTGAAAAATATATACCTAGACAGATCATATCATGGTTCTCATAATTCATATTTTAGCCAAAATAGGTACTCTTTCATCCTTCATTTCCTATGGGGACGTAAAATTTACAAGAGTATGCCACTTAAATATACTCTCTAATTAACATCAAAGATTACTTACTGCAGAGATGTCAGTAGAACATTCTTAAAAATGTATAAACATCTAATTAAAATGTATCTCAACTCCAATTTGCTTTTGTCATTGGTGCTATTACAATCTATTCTCTGTTATTTAGCAATCAGATATTTCAGCAATATACTCCCATCATCATTTTTCATTTGTTAATGCTGTTTTTCATATAGCAAGAGCTACCATTCATTGAAAACACACAAAACATGAAATATTCTCATATGCTAGCTTACTTGCATTTTATAGGAGAAAACCAATGCTAAATTTAGAACAGTTATTACTCAAGGACACAGATCTCCTGGGCTGCTGGGGCTTTATAGTGAGGACTTGATTGTGATACTCATGTTAAAGCAATGTTCCTTGTTTACCACCTGTGTCCACATGCTCCTTCCTGACTGCCTGTCAACAGCACCAGGGAGCTGGAAATGGTTTTGTGTCCACAATTCCCATTTTATTCAAATTTAAACCACTAACACTGAAGAGCAATTAATATTCATTTTTAATGGAGGTATATATAAATTCAGAATCAGATTATGTCTTGTAACCCAAATTTTATCATCAGTAGCAATATGCATTATGAACATTACTTTGTTATCTTGTTTTATAATTCAGACTTTTAAAAATGAAGATGATACAATTTAGATTAATCCCCACCTCACCTAATAACTTTTTTTTTTATTCCTGGACTCAACCATCACCCTTCACTGAACACCTGTTTTCCAAAAAGACACTTTTCTATTTTAATGAATTACCAAGTTATTATGCCATCTTCTACTCATCCAAGTGGAAACATTCATGAGCTCACTGTTTGGATGTCTTGAGGAGGTAGTGATAGCTTCTTTGAAGTCATAATATAAAAATCATTTCATTTTAAGAAGACAGTGTCACAAGGTGCTTCTTCCCATCCACTGCCTCTTACATATTGCTCCCCACTCTTTCTGCTGTTCCTTGAGCCTTGGAGAGCATGTAATAGATGTCTCAACTAATGCTAAGTACTCAGCCTTCACTTATTGTCAGTGCTGGAAGTTTAGACTCTCCCCAGAAGTCATCACTATTTGCAATAAGAGGTTTCTAACCAAAGGAGTGACCAGCACTAATCTATGGGGGTAAATATAATCTAAATATTTAGAGGAACATTTGATGGGCACAACCTATCCATGCATTGAGTCAACAGTAGTGGTTTCCCTCTATGGTCTAGGAAGTGATTTCATGCTATTATTTTCTACTGCAGATCAATATTTTAAGTGTTTGAGGTAGTGTTTTGTGGGATACATGAGTATACGTTTTGGAATCTTGGTCGCGTGAGTCTAATGTACAAACAGCACCAAAGATTTCATTTTGGTCATAAGTGTTGAATTTCTGAAAAATCATCTAAATAGTACTGTGCATTCTTACCCTATAACCTATACTGCTGTTGATGTGTCAAAGTGCAAAGTGGCTTACATATATGAAAAAAAATAAAAGCAATTATATGTTAATAAATGTAGTTGTATGTAATAATAATTTAAAAAAAACTTACAATATAAGCTTTCCCAACATGCAAAAGCAACAAAAATAAAATATATTTTTGTAGAATTACTGTGAATATAAAATTAAAAATGGAATTATATGGCTGTGGCTTTTAAACATTTGTGTAAATAACATGCATTAAATATCACCAGAGACTCTGTATTTTTCAGAAAGCAACATGAACTGGGGACAACTGAATTCCACCAAAGGGACGTGATTTGATGGGGGACACCCAAGCAGGAGACCATTCACCTCAAACTCACCACTTAGAGCCCTAACACAACCTCTAAGGAAGTGAGATGGTGAGCAAAAGAGGTATTCGCACAGCAAGGCAGATGACCTGGGGAAGGACAATAGAGAGAGGCACCAAGGGTACCCAAAATATCCAAAATACAAATCTACAGACTCTTAAAAACCTAATCACTATGCAAAATATAAACTCACCCACTATGACTCAGGGAAATTTGCAGAAGAGGGGGCGGAAAGAATGTAAGAGTCATGGGGGGGGGAGAATAATTAATGCATAAGAGGGAATGTCATCATGGATTAATGGCTTTATCTAAGAACCTATGATACAGAGCATATTGTTGTGTTAATATATGTAATTTGAAGACAATAAAATCATCAAAAAATAATATATATATATATATATATATATATATATATATATATATATATATATATATATATATATATATATATATAATTAAATAAATAAAAGTGTCTTGTATGAGCTTCATGTGTTCCTATCACAACAGAAAAGAACAAAAAGAATGAAGTAACACTTGGGGATAACACTTTTGCTGTGGAGAATGAGGCTGCAGTAGAAGAGAATGTCATCAGGTTAATGTGAAGAAGGGCCTCTGACTTCTGCATATATTTTCCACTTGTGATATGCTTACAGCTACATTAAACCTAATGCTAATTAGATAGCTAGTAGCTTTTGTGAGCACAGCTGTTTGCAGGTAATACATCAAATTAGAGTATTAATTGTACATTAGAATAGTAAAAATATCTCTTATGAAAATGAGCCTTCTGCCTTTTCTCCTTTTACCTCCACATGTCAAAATCCCTTCATAACCTCCTAACACTCATCTCAAATGTCATTTTCCTTTTAAAATGCTTTCTGAATGCAAGGTAATGGAGATATAATGATACTTCCATTCTGAAATTGAATATGGAATTCATATCTAAATCCTCTGAATTCATCAGCTAACTAGAATTCAAAATAGGCAGAACATATAACACCACATCTTTTTTTAATTCAAATATAATTTATTGAATACTAACTATACACAGAGCAAAAAGCAGGGAAAACACAACTCCTCTATGTTCCCCTTCTCCTTTTATAGTGTGAAGTGAATAATAGTGAATAATAGCTATAAGGAGCATAAGAGCAGCATAAAGAGCATAGATACCTAAGATAATGACAATATACAAATTATGGCATAGAGTGTGATCATATAAAATAGTGCACAATTAAAATATATTGTGTATAGATTGATCAAAAAGAATTTTGAAAGATGAGCATAAATTATATATATATATATTATTTATAATATATATAATAACTGGATATATATATATATATATATATATATATATATATATATATATATATATATATCCAGTTATTTATGAGCAGAGAAGTATGGAGAGAGAAGTCAGAGTAAGTGAGAACGAGAGAATGGAACTGGGCATGCAGGGCATCTTACCCTGCAAACAAACTCGAGATGCATATGGCAATTTGTGCATCCTCGGAAACTGAACTCAGCTCATCAGCTTGTGTAAGCAAATGTCTTTAACTGTTAGACAATCTCTCCAGCTCAAGAAACTTTAATGTCAGAGCTGACTCTATTCTACTAGCTTATATATGATGCATGACATTTTGTATTTGAGTCATTATTGAATTGCCATACCAGTTGTTTTTAAATATCTAAATAATTTTGTGGAATTTCGAATATAAGGTAAGCCATTAACAACTCTCAGTTTGTTTGGTATAAATTAATTAAGCATTATGATTATGGAATCCAGGAAAAAAGAAAAGATTTCAAAACATATACAGAATCAACAAAAATCACAGTAATTCAATGAAATAGTAACTTGTTAGAAATTGGAACAATTTAGAGCAATTTAAAGTAATTTCTAGGGAATAATAGGTTATAATGCTGGACAGGTAGGTTGAAGCAAGAAACATCAAGACATGAAACACTGTGGATGGAATATGGATTTCAAGCTGCATTATATGGAATAGAAGTAGGAGGTGACAAAGAGAATGGTCCCAAATTTTAATACAGGGTAGAAGAATGCTCATATTACAATTGTTCAAAATCACAACTTTGTAAATAATGAAAGTAGGATAAAGTGTGAAAAACAAGGAGAATAAACGCTCATTAATAAATATTCAAAGTGATGTTATTGCCAAAATTTGGAGTTTAAGATAATTTGAATGGTGATCTGGAAGAACGAAATGAGACCATTGTGAGTTTCAGAAGGCAAGATTCAATGTGTAGAGTGGGTAGATGCAGAATTCACGATGACTCCCAGGTGTATACATTAAAGATTTATGTGACGGTTCAGAAAATAATCAAAGACAGTTAAGTTGTGAGAACGGATTTAAGGAAAAATAGGTATGGCTCTAAAGTATGTAAGGGTCAGGCATTGGATTACATGCAAATTTCTGTACCTAGGAAAAGAGGTAGAATTTGAATATGTACATATATTCAAGTCCTATTTATTCCATGATAGTTGACATTAATTGTAAAGTTATTTGTTCTTACTTCAATAGAAGCATAGTTTAATGTGTGATGGAACTATACACTTTGTATGAAATATTTTACTAAACTTAAAGAAATACTTTGTTAATTACTACTTTTAGTAATTCCATTTTAAATAGAATTTTCTAGTCTTCTTAGGTAAATTAATTTTATGAATAGTACATGTTGGCTTACCTTTTGTGAAAGCTCTAAGGATAGAGAAATAATGTAGTACTAGCATTACTTCTTGAAATGGTTTTAACAAAGGGATTCTCCGTAGAAACTTTAATGATCAATAAATAGAAGCAACAAATTAACAGAACAAAGGCAGAAGATTAAACAAAAAAATAAATATATAGTAAGATCCATTACAAAGCATCCTTTCATTTGAATTCATGAATTTTCCCATATCATATACATACTGCCTAGCTAATCAGAATTTCATGTAAAATAGTGTTTCCCTTTAGAGTTCCAGATTTATATTATTTCTTGATCCTAGAAACACAATCTACAAGATGTTTTTTTCTTAACAAAATCATATCCATTGATCTTTCCAAATAGGGGTATGTGAACATTGTAATGAATACCTATAAAAAAGTCTGTAAAGACTTCATAGTATAAAAATGTATTCAAATCAGAATATCACAAATAACTAGTCATTGATGCCAATATAAGACCATTTATAATCAAAATGGTTGTATCTTACCTAAATATATAAATATTATGTGTTAAGAACTGAATGTGTCCTCCATTCATGCATTGAAATCTAATTTCAAAGTGATGGTATTTGGAGGCGAGGAGGCATAAGAACTGATTAAAGAGGAATTAATGTCTTGCTCCATCTCTCCCTTTCTTTCTTTTCCATTTGAGGAAGTAAGTATAAAGACTTTGTCTACAAAAGAAGGCCCTGGGCTGGAGAGATGGCTCAGCAGTTAAGGTGTTTGCCTCCAGATCCCAAGGACCACAGATCAATTCCCCTGTACAAACATAAAGACTGATGCTTCAAGTGAGCATGCAGCTGGAGTTCCTTTGCAGGGGCCCACCCATACTGACTCACTCTGTCTTTATCTCTGAATCTCTGCTTACAAACAAAATATAAAAATAAAACTAAAAAGACAGCCTCACCAGACCTGGCCATGCTGACACACTCCCTCAACTGAGACTTTTCAAGTGCTCAGAAATATGAGAAATGCAAAGCCTGGCATGGTGGCGCATGCCTTTAATCACAGCTCTCGGGAGGCAGAGGTAGGAGGATCACTATGAGTTCAAGGACAGCCTGAGCTACAGAGTGAATTCCAGGTCAGCCTGGGCTAGAGTGAGATCCTACCTAGAAAAATAAAAAAATAAAAAAAAACAAAAAACAAAAAAGAAAACAAATATGAGAAATGCATATCTACTCTACATGGTACTCTGTCTATTGTAGTTTGTTATAGCAGCCAGTTTTCTGAAGTAGATCACAAGTACAATATGCAGTTTTATCTAATTAAATTTAAAAGCTCATATTGTGATAATCAGTTGAGTTTCAAAATACAGAGAACATGAGTTTGGCTTTTTGAAAAAGAGTCCTGGTCTGGGAATGCTTCAGCAGTTGAAGGCACATGTTTATAAACCCTAGGTGCCCAGGTTTGATTCCCCAGTATCCACGTGTGGTTGTTTGAATGGATGTCCCAATAGATTCAGATAACCGTGAAAGGATAATGGAGACAGACACCAAGGATACCCAACACAATCAAAAGCAGAAATCCAGAGACTCTTAATAACTCAACAGTAAAACAGACCTAAAACTCACCCCCCCCATGACTCAGGGATTTGAGCAGAAGAGGGGCAGAAAGATTATAAGATCCATGGTGGGGGAGAATACCTAGAGCCGTTGCTCTCCTCAGCTACGAAACACAGGGGAAAAAAAAAAAACTGGCTACCACTGGTATAATCCATAACCTCCTATCCCAAGGAATGGACCAGTAAAACCATTGAGGAGGCCCCTGGCTGGGAGGGGAAAGGGAGGAGGGAAATGGGAGTTCCATCACAAGATTTGTTCATAGAATGTTTATAATTATTGAAAATTAATATGGGAAAATACTTTGTCTCCAGCCTACAAGTTGGAAAAAGGGACACTGTGGGGTGATTCTAAGGTCCAGCTCTAAGGGTTTATGGTGGGCGGATCCAGAATTCCAAGCCACAGGAATGCAAAGAGCAGTCTGAGCTCTACCTGGACTCCCTGTTGTCGGTGGCCTGAATGTGCTTGCTTTTGGAGATGCTGATGGTGTTTATTTCTTTCCTTTCCTCCCCCTCTCTTCTTGGATCTGTAGGCTTAAACTAAATCCTTTCTTCCTCACAAAACTGTGCCTGGCTTGCAGGTTCATCCCAACACCATATAGCTGATTACAAAACCATGTAAAGCCAGGTATACAAAGTCCTGAATATGTCTGGAGTTCATTGGCAACAGCAAGAGGCCTTAGAATACCCCACAATTTCTTTCTCTCTCTAATGATTTACTAAATATATTTGTAAAAAGAGTCAAACAGAAATTTGAAGAGATGTGTCTCTAAACATACCTACCTACCTACCTACATATATATAAATACATATATAGATTGATGATAAGAGATGATAGATGGATAATAGATAGATGCTAGATAGATACACAGATAGATACATAGATATACATCTAAAAATCATGAAGAATCTGCACTCCAACCAATATCCATTGGAAGAGATATTTTGCTGGATATTGTCAAATGCATGAATATTCTGCATGGGTTCTTTTCCCATTTTGTTATTCTCTGAGTAGACCAAATTATCACACCTGTCAAGTAGAAGGGAACATCAAGCAAGACCTTTAAGAAGAAGCAAATTAAGTTCATGTCAATGAGTTATTGCAATAAATGGATATTGCAAATGTCTAGAGCAGACCTTTTCTGTTAGGCTGCAGGTTTATTCATAAAGACTTTTGAAACTGCACAGCAGCAAGAAAGAATCCATAGAAGAAATCATTGTTTCTTGGTTTTGCACCATTATGATATATAAAGTGCATTTGGACAAGGAAATAATGTAATCAGATAAAATACTGATACAATATGGGAGCGATTGACGGGGAGGCTACTAAAAATAGAATCTAGGTGATCCAGAATTGTGTATATTTGTTAACCTACACTGACCTCACTCTCCGATGGAGATTATGTTTGTGTTTTTCAGGATGCAATAAGAGAGCTGGGGCCCATCCAACCCTGCCAACCTACCGTAAGCTGATAGCTGAGATCCTGGCAAGAGAGGAGCCACCACAGTCATATCATGGAGGATCCATATGGAACCCCACAGAGAATGATGGGTTGAACCAGTGGGACCCGCAGCCACAGCCATTCAATCAACACAGGATAAGCCAGTGAGACAGAAACCAATGATTTTTGACACAAAGACCCCTAAGCTCACAATGATAAAGCAGCCTTAATTCTCATCCACCACGACTCAGGGAACTGAGTGGAAGAGGGGGTGGAATGATTGTGAGAGCCATGGTGGGGGAGACTATCCAGAGGCATGGCACCCCTCAGTAATAACATACTAGGGCCAGGAGAACCTGGCTGAATACTAGGCTATCCATGGTCCCCTGCCACAAACAGTGATCCAGACGACCCACTGAGGAGGACATCCAGCTGGTTGGGGATGTGAGAGGGGGAGTATCAGAGAATTGATCCAACTCATTGTTTGCCCACTAAATAATGTAACTTATTATGGACAATAAAAATTACAATATAGTATTATAACTAAAACAAACATGCTTTTACATTGCTGTATCTATGCATTCACTGCATTGTTCAAATTATTTAGTTCAAATTCCTTTTTATTTTCTCACAGAATATAGTTTTCACCATTAAACACCCTCATCTCACACACAAAAAATGTTTCACTGTGTTTGATATATCTGAGTAGACAAGAGGCTTTCTAATGTATATTATAATGGTCAATCAAGTGTGTTTTTTTTTTGTGTCTGCACTAACATGTGTTTCACTCAATGATAACTGGTCACTTCCCCTTTTAAGAACTTGTTGATGTTGATACGTTAAATGTATTCATATTTGACAATAAGTCTGTGTTATTTGATGTTTTTACATATAGCTTTCATTAATATTCATACAAAGAGGATGTAAGTCTTCCATGGTGGAAGCCTACTGCCAGGTGAAAATGTAATCCAGTGTATTCTATTTTGTAAACATGAATGTGTGGTAGATGATTATTAGGATTTATTAAGATAAAAGTATGGTGCTAATTAGTGTTCAAAAACTTTAAAATGTTTCTTCACCAGTTGAATAATTACACTATTTTGAATTATTTAATGAACTCTATAGATTTTATAGCATAATGGAGTATTTATTTGATAATAGCAGCTTTTTACTATAATCAATTTTATATATATATATATATATGTGTGTGTGTGTGTGTGTGTGTGTGTTACTCATGGCATTTAAAAATTTAGTTGGTCTATGTGGCATAAAGCAATATGTACACAAAATTTTATGCATGACTTATTTTTCAGTATTATCAATAATCCTGGAACTCTGGGGGGAAAAAGACAAAACAGCAAAGTAAGAGCATTTAAAATTGTTGAAATCCCTGGATAATTGGAATTATTTATGTAAATATATAATTGGATTTCTTCCTTATGTGAGTAAATTATTAGAGTACATGAATTTCACTTTAGAGTATGGGCATGCCTGGGATTTTAGCACTGCAAAGGAACTTCAAGAGCATGTGCCACTTTGTACATTTGGCTTATGTGGGTACTGGGGAATCAAACCCAGATCCTTATACACTGGAGGCAAGTGCCTTAACCGCTGAGCCATTTCTCTGTCCCTTGGATATGGTAAACTCTTTATGTAGTAACTGCAACTTATCTTATCCTAGAAAACCTTGTATCAGTTGAGCTAAGACTCATTGATCAAATAGCAAGGAACTTAAATATAAGTCTTCAGTCTAAAATGTAAACAGTCATTACTTTATGCATACCCTTTTTGTTAACCATAGAATAATTCATATTGATATCTGCATACATTCCTCATAAACTTGTGTATGTATAATTATCTCAATATCATGCAGAAGTGAGAATACTGTCAAACAGGTTTACAAAATCCTTTCCAACCTCCATTCTTTTTAAAAGTATGTTCTAATTCATGAAAACAAAATTTCCCTCAAAAAACATAAAACTAGAACCACCAAATGGTCTGGTGAAGTAATCTAAGTCAATGAACCATCAGAGGTATATGTACATTCATGTTTACCAATGTGCTATTTATATGGCCAATACAAGAAATCAGTCTAGATGTTTAACAGCACATGATTAGATAAAGAAAGCTTGTTACATACACACAATGGAATTTGATTTAGCCATAAGGAAATTTTACTTCTACAGTATTTCTGATCAATGTCTCTTTTCCTATATAAATTTAGGTTATATTTATGTATGCTAATTAATTGCCTAATATTTCAGATATGTTCCTTTTGTTAGCACAAAACTTTTAAATTTACAACATATTAATACAATTAGTTTAACTTTTATTTTGCTCATTGACATTTTATGCATACCCTTTTCATGTTACAGATTTTATTATGTATATAAATTTTCCTAAATATTCATTTATCACCTTAAAATTACAACTCCTTGCTTTTGCTGCTGATTTCTTTTGTGTGTAGGAACTGGCATTTATTTTGATAGTTATTGTGAGAGTTTGCATATCACATTTAAAATATTACAAAAAGAAAACATACTTTGGTATATAAATATATGTTATTGTTAACATACATATTACTTAAATACCTATTTCTATTGTTATTCCTTTGATGATAAACACAAATGGTACATTTCATTTGTAATACATTATAAATATAATATTGTAAAAATTAGATAAGAATATCTCACTGAAGACTAAATACCACCATTCAACCTAATCAACTAAAGTGAAGGCAAATCAATTCTTATAAGATGATGTATATCAAAGTAGCCAGTACTAATATCTTAAACCATATATCTATATATTCATATATGTATTAATATCAAAAGGAACTATTACTTAGTAAAAAGGAAACAAATAAAGCTTTATAGAAAAGAAAAGGAGATAGATATTAAGTTGCCAACTAGCAAAAAAACCCATGAGAACATTTTGCAGAGTCAATGTGGAGACAGAGTATGTCTGCTTTGAAGTAACTGGTGAAACTAATCCTGTAATTGTGACTGTTACACTTAATGTAACCTTTAAGATAGACAACCAGAACAGGCTGATATACCAAGGCTCTACTGTCCAAATATTGTAAAAATCTTGCATCAGGAAAGTAAACTCATTCTTTTAAGCAAGATTTTAGATTAATTTGAATATGCTTAATTAGTTGCTTTACTAATTAATACAATATAAATCTTATTTTATTGATTGAATCTCATAAAATACCAATGTCATTTATTTTGATTTTGTAAGTATGTGAATAAAAAAGGCAGAAAAAGGAAAGAATGATAGAAGAAGCACACTAGTGAGTGTCACATGTTCACAGTTTGCTTTCCTGGGAATCCTTATCAATGTAAACAATATCAACTTTGGTAGAGAGAAAACTTAAAATGAAAATTCACAATATTCCTTTTATTTAAGAGAAAAAACACTTGAGAGAGACCTAGTGGTATTTAAAAAACTTACCAAAAAACACACTAAATTGTGTCCAAAAGAAATGGAGACTATTGACACAAAGCTTTGTTGCAGTGCCTACTAGCTGGGTAAAGATAAGAACATTTCTCTATATCTCTGCACATTTCTTTTTTAAATGTAGGAAATGGAGATAATAGTGCTTTCCTTTTTATATTATTATAAAACAAATGACAGCTTTGGCATAATAAAGTCACTGAAATTGTTATCTACTAGAAGTGTTTTTAGTGGAGCACAGGCAAAGAAAAATGACCAAATAAATTTGAATATCGTAAATTATTATTCTCATCCTCATTCCTTCTTACTTGTTAACTAATGACCTACTGACAATACAGAGAAAATTGTTATAAAATTATGTCATTAAATTTATATTCAGCCTACTTACAAAACAGACTTCAACCAGGACATTTCTGAATAACCTACAAGGACTTGCTCCACGCAGTTGCATTTGCAAACTTACAAAAGCAATGCTGGTGAATTAATTAAGTTATGTGACACTTGCTGGTTTTGAGTTCTTAGCTCCCTGATTATTGCTAAGTGATACCTCATGAATACAAAATTGCAAATGTCTCACTGTAGATTACCAAAAACTCATATCTTAGGTAAAAGAAGAATAGTTTATTAATTACCCAAATTTTGCTTCTGCCATTTGACTATGTACACATATAAAAATCACTCAATAGTTTAGCTTTTCAATTTTTATCTTATAACCAAGACAGACCTTAATGTCTTCTGCAGCACTTTCCCAAGAAAGGGTATCTACTTTCAGCACTAAGATCTACTCTAAATTGATTCTTTATCATGGAACTATTTTACACTTATGCAAAATTATTATTGTGTATGAACCAATCACATACACATTGAAAAGTCTAATTCAAGACAGATAATTAAATATTTTGGTTTATGATTTACTATTAAAGCATGGTGAAATCCATGGGTCTATTAACAAACCAGTGTAAAGAACTATTATTTGGCGAATTGCAGTGACCCAACTGTGTGTTGAAATCCTCAGCTCTCCATGTTATGAGTGAGATTCCACTTTAAAATAGTGTATTGGCAGATGCTGCCATGGAGTTAATCCAAAATCATTAGGTTGGGCCCTAATCCAACATGACTGTGCTCCTCATGAGAAGAGGGAACTTTGAGGGCAGACACATACAGAGCATAACAGGGCACCACGGGTAATATCCTAGAGTGATGCTTCCAAAATCAATTCATGCCAGGGGATGCCTTAGAAGCCTGACGAAGGCAACTGACCATTCCTAGGGACGAAGAAATGAATATGGTCCCATGGACACCTTAATTTCTGACTTCTTGTCACAGAACTGAGAGATTCAAGCCATGGTTATTTGAAGTCCCCTGGATGATGACATTTTGATACAGCAACTTTAAGAAGCTAATATATAAAGATAGTATTGCTTTAAAATGTGGAAAAACAAACCCCACAGATTCACTTTCATAGGGAGCCCCTTTTAAAAATAAAAATAAGACAAAGATATATGAATGCCTTGCAGACAAAAGGGGAAGAATTCTTTCACTGATTTAATATGACACAGACGGTAGAGTAGTTATGGTAGGTAAGAGGAACAAGGGCTGGTTGGAAAGAGGACAGAGACATAGACAGATGCATGATAGATGATAGATGGTAGATATATAGAAGTTAGATAGATAGATAAGTAGATGATTTTTCAAGCATAAATATCTTCCACTACTAGAAAAAGATAAAATAATGGTGACATAAAATAATATATTATTTTCTCCATCTTTTTAAGAATTAATATCTTATTCTTGTATAAAACATGTACAGTATGGTGTGATGTGTGGTATGACGTGTCGGTGGTGTATACCCTCAAGATTTCATGCCTCAGCACAGAGACATTTCCTCAACCATGTGAATAGCAGCTCAATTCAAAATAGCTAAGAATTGGAATCAACCCAAATGACCATCTCTAGAAGAATGGACATCCAAGTTGTTGTACATTTGCACAATGGAAGTCTACTCAGCTGAAAGGAAAAATGACATAATGACTTTAAAGAAAAGTGGATGGACTTGGAGCAGATCATAGACTTAGCAAACAAACAAGAAAAGAGAGACAAATGCCACATATTCTCCCTCATATGCAGTTCCTCTTCAGGTTAAGCTTAACCTGTAAGCAAACCTGACAGGTGTATTGAGAGACTGTAAAAGGAGATGGAGGAATTGATGTGTGGGTGGGGGAAATGGGAGGGTGGAGGGACTTATACAATATGTTCAACCAATAATGAAACAATACCATAAATTCCTTACTTTCATACAATAATCTCCTGATGAAGCTTGGGGCATCACCAGGTAAGAGAACCCATGAATAGAATGAAAGTAAGCCTAACCATATGAAAAATTGATCAGGGCTGCAACTTCCTGTCCCAGTGATTGGTTCTTGCCTACATTGAGCTATTGAATAAAGAGAACCATGAGGTCTGCAAAACAAGGAAGATTTTTGTCAAAGCTCTTGAACACCTGCCCAGTTCAAAGATAAGACCCTATTGCTGAAGAAAACAGAGAATGTCATCACACAACATCTAAAGATCCTGCTAGACAGAATGGTAACCAGGTGTAGTGTTGGAAGGTGCAACATGAGCTGTAAGAGAAAATTGGCCAATAATATTTAGAGAAAGCAGAGGGCACTGATGTACAATTCATACTGATGTCATCAGAATGCTGAACACACTGCTACATGGATGAGACCAGCAAGTCAAGAAAAGCTCACCTTAGCAATAGTGGCACCAAACTTTGGTGAGTAATCAACAGCTTTAAGATTGGCTAAGTGATCCCCTCAGTGACAAGGAACCCTTATTTGGAACTGGGATCTATGACAAAATCCTATAGGAACCAAGAACCTGAGCTCCAAGTGGAAATTTCTACTTTCAGAGAGCTACAGAAAGGATATACCCATTAGAATATTGACAAATTAACAATGTTGGTCTCATTTAACCTATACTGATCTCACTCGTCAATGGAGATTCTGTTTGTATTTTTAAAAAGGTTTTGAGAGAGCCATGGAAAACCCAATTCCACCAACAAGCCATGGGCTGATGACTGATATCCTGGAAAGAGGTCAACCACCCCTGGCCTATCTAGCAGGCCTAAAATGAAACCTATGTGAAAGTAGCAGAAAAACAAGAGACCTATAACCATTGAAAGCCAGATAACCCAGGACAGTTCAATGGAGACAGACACCAAGGATGCCCAACACAACCCAAAACACAAGTACAGAGACACTAAAGATCTCTGAACAATAAAGCAGACATAAAACTCACCCACCATGACCCAGGGAACTGAGCCAAAGAGGGGGCAGAAAGAATGCCAGAGTCATGGTGGGGAGAATATCCAGAGAGATAGTCCCTCTCAGCAACAACACACAAAAGGAGGGGGAGACTGTCTACCTCTAGAGCAATTCATAACCTCCTACCCCATGAACTGATACAGTATGCCCACTGGAGAGGATCCCCTGTGGATTGGGGACAGGGAGGAGGGAATTGGGGATACCTTTATAAGATTTGCTCATACAGTGTATCTAATTATGGATAATAAAGATATTTTTAAAAAGGGATAGTGAGTTCCTAAACATCATAATACCATTGTCAACATAGAATACAATTTTAGCTATGGTTTACTGTCTCCAATTATTTCTTTTTCAAACTGTATGTGAGAAGATGTGATTATGAGGAATCCAACACCAAAAGATTCATAACACCCAAGAAGGGTCCAAAACAAATGTAACACATCGATAACTGACAGGATAATTCTCAGATAACAATTATTACTTTCAAAGCAAAAGTTAGTCATAGTGGTTTGATTTCTTAGATCTGTGCAGAGTTGTCTTTAGTTTTCTCATCTGATCTGTTTTCATAAGATCTCTCTTGGTTAATATCAGACTTTGCATTCTAGTAGGATAGAAATATGAAGAACTGACAGCATTCTGATTGGAACAGTCACCTTGTAAAACCTCATCCTAAGAGTCCTCCCACTGGATTGAAGTGGCTTCTTCAGGTCAAAGTCAGTATGGAGACAAATGAACCCATGGGGAGACAGTGAGTTGAAAGAAATATCTGTTGTCATTACTGGTCCATGTGTATCAAACTCGGCCTCTGTCCTGTTCATGGGAAACATCATGGAGTTATTTTTATCATGTAATAGACACATACATTTCCATGCACATACATACATACATACATACATATTCATTCACAGACACAGATATAATTGCAGGATACCATAGCTGTATTTCAGTATTTTACTTTTTGTTTCTGCTGACTATGGTCTGTATTGAGAACCTGAAGAACTTTTGGACACAACTGAGATAAAGATTTCATGGACAGAGTGCAAATGCAGGTGCTACAGAACATTTTATGAGGAAGTGTGGTCTTCTGCAGAGTGCGAGATAAAGACTTTCAGTCTCATTCTTGCTAAGACCAGGGAGCACTGACTGCAGTGAACATCCTGCTTTTAAAGCACCAGACAGTGTTAGAGGGAAGACTGTAGTAGCTCCCTCATGTCTCCTTCTATGGATGGTAGAACACTGGCCTTCCTTCTCATCCATAGTTCCCCACAGAAGTTTTTGACTACCTGAGTCTCTTTGCTGTACTCTCTCTTGACTAGTCACAGACCATGAGATGCCTCTACTCAGTAACATAAGAAGCGTCCTAGAAACAGTTGTATAAGTTGAAGTCAGGAAAGAATCAAAATTTTATATTTCATGGAAGAATTATGAGATACCACAAAGCAGAGCTCAGAATTCAAGGGTACGGCTTACAAAGGCCAGAAGGGAGGGAGAGTGCAGTTTCCAGAACCCAGAAAGAGATAGATGCGTTGAGAGCATATGTGCTGCAATCTTCACATGAAAGATTTACCATCCCATGGTTATCTCGTAGAGCAGAGTTAAGAGATGATGTTTGTTGACTTCACGCTCATCATTTGTTCTGAACCTACATTCATTCAAAACACAAAATTTCATTGATATAGTCTATATGAGAGTTTCTATGGATACCAAGCAGGAAGACAAAAGATTCTTCTGTATTTCCTAAGAAAAAATAACATGAAAGTCACTCAGTATACGAATTAAGACAAACATTTTTATTTATTTTCTTTTATTTTTATTTTTTAGGCAATATGAAGCAATTTAGTATAGCTGATATATGCTGTGGTCAAATTCTTATTAATGTAATGTAAAAAAAAATCTTACTAATATCAAAGCACAAGTAAACTCTAATGTTAATTATGGTCTTGGTTTAAATGGGCTGTGTTAATGCAAGTTCATTCATTTAATGAGGTTCCCTCGGGTACAGTAGGTAGTGAGTTTGTGGACAAGAATTATTCGACTCTCTATTCTTTTTTGTTTCATTGTGAGGTATATCCTGGATTTTGCCTAACAAATGAGCCTATGCTTTTTAAAGCACATTTTTGGGCAGACTAATAAATCAATTGTATAAAGAGATAATGGTTACAGTTGACATTTTATGACTATTATGTAGTAATAGGAGACTGAGATTATTTCAACATAGATTTTACAGACTGTCCAGGATCAAGTAGTAACTGTGCTACTTACTAACTGTATTACTTTGTGGTGATTACTTTTCTTGGCCTCAGTTTCCTATGCTAAAGTATGAGGGTTATACAAAAAATCTACTCAGGGTGCATTGCTGCAAATATTATATGAATCAGTGCATGCGAGGCACTGGTAGAAGCACTGTCTTCCACACCGGAGGTTCTGTCCTACAGATTATTAACTATCTTCTTAACACAGTTATTAACAAAAATATTTTTTAAAAAGCACTATGTAATGTTACCTTATATAAGTGTTACAATACATTTAGCAAGGACTTACACTTAAAAATCAAAAACAAATTTTGTTATAAAATATTCATGATAAAAATTGCAAAAGTTGGTTTAATAAAGAGATCAATTTAAACACAAAATAATAAACATTTTAATGAAAATAGATATCTATATTCTAAAATATATGTTTTAAGTATCTATGTGTAGTTTTAAAAGAGTAGTTCAGTACAAAATGTGCAAAATGATTACTTTATAAGAGAAGGATTAAGAACTGAAGAGAGGGAAAGAGAGGGTAAGACATCACAAGGAGAAATCCCGATTGACCTAGAGCCATCATCCTTCATTGTGAGAGCCATATTTAGTAATGCTGACATGTTTACACTGCCATTTCTTCAGCACTTGATATATATATATATATATATATATATATATATATATATATATATATATATATATATAT
>PVHP010005243.1:0-66592 GCA_004024765.1 Zapus hudsonius | reverse complement strand
CTGAACGTTTTTGGAAATGTCAATGATAGCCTTGATAATCACATCATCTAAATGTCTTAGAGAGCTACAAACAGAAGTTCTAAAATGAGGCAGAGCTTACAGGGAGCAGCTCAGGCTAAATCTTTTGCCATCTTGTCAAAAGATAAACTAGCCACAGCTCCCTGGTGAGAAAGCCTAGTGGTTTGCAGCTCCTCTGGCATAAAGTTCTAGAAAAAGGGTAAATGGTAACAAAGTCCCCCTTAGGTCTCAACCTCCTGTGTTGACTTCCTGGTGAACCCACTGGCTGAAGACCAGTTGGCCTCATGGTGTATAGTCTGAATGTTTAGGGGTTATCTTAAGAATATCTTAAAGACATGCTAAACTTTTACCAGAAACAAAGTAAAATAAAAGTTCTAGGTCCTAGGAAAATTCTAGAATATCTTCAAACTTGACATCTAAAAGCTTATGTGTCCCAGAGCTCCTTGAACCTTAACACCAGTTAGCATATGTATTGTTCCAGGACATTCTGTGTATAAAGCTCTATGCTCAATGCTTTAAAAGCTTAAAGAATAAAGAGGATTATACTTATCCTCAAAGGAAAACGTTTTCACCCAAAGTGGGCTCCTTTCTTTCTCTCTGTCATTGTCAGCTCTAGCTCACAAGGAGACAGGGAAGGTCCAGTCCCTGGGTTGGCTGCGTTCTGCAGGCTGAAGGCCACTGGGGCTCTGTATGACATGTGGCTCATATCTCTTGATTGTGCCCAGTGGATGTGAGGAAGTTAACAAAGATAATACTCAGGAGTTGAAGATGAATTGCTAGAGGCTCAGTAGAGTTCTCGGAACTGGTAGGTGCAGACCAAAGAGAGAGATTCAAGGTCACTGAAAGTCAACCAAGTTTCCCAGCAGGAAAGAGAAACAAGATGGGGTGGGTGGGAAGTCCACTAGGAACTTGCCAGCTAGAGTGGGCTCTCACGGCCTAAATGAGACAAGCAGAGCTCAGAACGAACAGTGATGACAACGAAGAAATGTTAAGAAAACAAAAAGAAGGAACAAGAAAGATGAGTGAATCCAGAGTGATACTATCTGTCCCCAATCTTTCAAGTGACCCCCCAAGCCCAAACTATACATATACATGTTTAAACAGAGTTATATATGCATATGTAAAATACACGTGCATGTATCTTCACACACATGTGCACAGAGGTGAGGGATAATGCAATACACACGTATACACAACACATAATATATACACTGAGAGAGAACACAAGTGTGACCATCCCTGTATGAGCTGTTGACACAGAGCAAGAAGCACAGGCCATCAGAAAGGTCAGCCTCCTCAAAGCACAATGACCACAGCATGAATCAGGAAAGCGACTGCATCTGTTCCAGAAAAACCTGAGCAGATGTCTGAAAACAAGAGTTCCAGAACCTCAACTCAGCAACAATCTCTTAAATGAGGTGGAAATAATCTTTTAAGTTCCGCTCAGGCATCCCCTCATGTTAATTTCATAACTTGACCTTTAGGATGTTAGTAAATTATCATATTTTGAGGGAGACAAAAGCACATGCACACCAGTTCTCCAAATGACAAAGCATGGCCCTGTCTGCACTCCACAAACAACAAAGCCACGCAGGACGCAGGGCATCGGGCGCCTCTTTAGCCCAGCTTCATCTAAGTGCTCTCAGCTCCAGATGCAGCCTTGACATCCAACAGATTTAAGCAAACATAATTACGGTGAGTAAGCCACATGGGCCCAGCTCCGTTGATTTGTGCTGCTGCTCAACTCTGGCAGTTTGTAACAGGAAGCTCTGGTAGTCTCCTCCTACTGAGGGGAGGAGCTGCTCCCTGACCCTGGAGTGTGAGTAACCCCATGATGGGCACAAGTCACCAAGGAGGCACCAGTATGGACTTACCAGTTGTTCTGATAATGTCCAAGTGATTCTGTAGCATTTGGTAAATAGTTGCCCTACAAACCTTACCAGTATCTCCTGCTGGGCTTTCCAGACCTATAAGACACCCCACCCTCACCTCCCCAGAACTGCCCCATCCTCACCTCCCCAGAACTATCCCATCCTCACCTCCCCAGAACAGCCCCATCCTCACCTCCCCAGGACTGCTCCATCCTCACCTCCCCAGGACTTCCCCATCCTCACCTCCCCAGAACTATCCCATCCTCACCTCCCCAGGACTGCCCCACCCTCACCTCCCCAGGACTGCCCCATCCTCATCTCCCCAGAACTATCCCATCCTCACCTCCCCGGGACTGTCCCATCCTCACCTCCCCAGGAACTTCTCCATCCTCATCTCCTCAGGACTACCATGAAATCTTGTTCCAACTGACCAGGTTCAGTTCCAGCTTATCAACGCTCTGCTATTATTGCTGGATATTTCAACCTGCACTTTTCCTTCCAGATTGTTCTTCTTCCCTAGGAGGAGACCACTTTATTTCTGTATCTCTCTGTGTCTCCCAGAGCCGTATGTACAGGAGGTGTTAGTAAAGTGCACCCTAAATTTGGAGCAGGCTGGTGTTGGTGCCTGAGTGCATAGAGCTAACAAGATTGAGGTCCAACTGCAAGGCCTTTGAGCCAAACCCAAATCTCAAGGGCAGGACCTCCCAGAGCAAGAGGCCTGAGGCATTGGTCTATTTACAAGGCCCCTGTGCTGGACATGCTTGAGATACATTTAAAATAAGAACCACACACATAAAGCAAAGAATGATGCCTGCTCCATCCCAACTGCTGTTTCCCACTACACACTCATGGGACAGGACCATGCATGGTTCTTTGGGATTCACTTTGGTCTTTTATTTCTACATCCCTAAGGGAAGCTGAGCCACACCTTGAAAACTGATGGTAACATCTAGAACAGGAAGAGACAGTGGCGACAAATACTTTGACAATCTGGAAGAAGATGCTCTGGCATATGGCAGGAGGTAGTGCTTACACCCCAATACCAGGTGTCTTCTCTAGCTGCCCTCTGAGATCTGGTCAATGCTGGAATGGGCCAAAGATCTACAGAGCGTGAAGCTGCTGTCTCAAAGGAGAAGAGAATCCATCATGTACACCGAGGTGGCCATTCTGCATGAAGCCAGACAGAATAGTTGTCTCTGCCATTTTTTCCCCTTCGTTTTTCAAGGTAGGGTCTCACTCTAGCCCAGGCTGACCTGGAATTTACCAGCCTGAAGGTGGCCTCCAGCTCCTGGGGATCCTCCTACCTCTGCCTCCTGAGTGCTGGGATTAAAGATGTGTGCCATCACGCCTGGCATTTCTCTCCCTTTGCAGGTGGGATTTTGCCCTGTGATTAGTTCCAAGAAGGACCATGGGACGTGACTGGCCTATGTGTCAGCTTATCTCCCAAACCTAAAAGGTTCCCCTACATTCTTGTGCTCTTTTCCCAGAACAGTCCTCATCTGAAGTCCACAGTAGTGACCCCACCACAAAGACCTCCCTTTCTATCTCCCCAGTCTATCTGTGGTCATGAGACCAGTGCTGGAGGAAGCTGGCAGGGGACAGTGCCCAGATGCAGAGTACATATAGTGTCTCCCATTCTTGCTCTCACCCCTGGTAGTGACAGTGGCAGATCTAGGGGAATAGGCATGACAGGAGCTAATTCAGTGCCTATGGAAAAGTCACGAGTATTCAAACCAGAGAGAAAAGGTCATAACATGGCAGAATTGCCAATGTTTCCCCAGACACTGGTCTTGCTCTGCTCATCGAGGCTAATTACTCTACTTGCAAAGACAATGCAAATGAATGTCTTGGTTTCAGATCCCACTGAACGAGAGAAACAGTGCAGGTCAATTATTTCACAGGTGGAAAGAGAAAGAAGGAAATGAGATGCAGAAGGTCGGCCAATCAAATGTGTGCAATCTAGCAGATTATCACCATAGCCAACCGGAACTTAATCCTCCTAGACAATTCGAGGACCTGAGGGCAAGGGGAGAGCTTTTTGAGGGATTCCCAGGGGCTGCCATGGCTGAACAGAGAGCAAAGTGGACTCTGGCCTTCACAGAAAGTCTTTTGGCAAAGGAGCTCAAGCTCGAGGCCCTGGCCCCTGGCCAGTGTGCAATGAGGTGTTAAGAGCCAGGGGCTGGGCGCAAGCTGGGTCTGCTTCCTGGAAAACTCAGAATGCAGCCATTATGGAAGCAGCAGCCAGGATGCAGGCGGTCAGCCTTTAAGCAAGTCTTAACACTTCTCAGGAGAAAAGTGTCCTGCAAACAGGAAGCACGTTCATTCACCCAGTAAGACAATTCAATTTCCTTGGCAAACTGGAGAAGGTTGTTGGAAAAGCAACGAGACCTCCTCAAAGGAGTGCGCACCTACCTAAGGAAGCCCAAGGAAAGAGGGGATGTTCCCTGGGAATCTTCCTGGTCAGGTGTCAAGACTGGCAGGTGCCTGGAGACCCAATCTGTCTGACCACTTGGGAGTGCAGGGGTGGGCAAGGAAGAGTGACCCGCAGGCCAGGCCATGGCTACTTTGCTTTGAGAACCTTTTTCCTTTTGCATCCTTTCTGGGAATATGGACGGCCGCAGGGGAGGCATTGTGGGAAGCACAGTGAAAATGAAAACATCTCAATGGATGGAGAAACAAGGAGGTTCTGACCCCCAGGAATAAACGCATGTGTCCAGTCAACCACTGTGGCGCTCTTGGACATTAAAGAGGCTTCATGTTTTTAAAAAGACAATTAATATTCACTAATACAAATGCAAAAACGAGATTTGCTTGAAGCCTTACTCTTCTGCAAGGACCTCAATGTTATTCCCATTTTCTCTTCTTCGTGTCCTCCTCGGCTCAGGTGACCTTCCCTGCCTGTGACCACCCTGGCCTTCACCTTCCCTTAGTCTATCTGGAGGCACCTCAGGATGACTTAGCTTCTTGCAGATTTTCGTCTCCCTTGTTTGGAACTTAATCCTAGAACTTTTGAACTGAGAGACATTTTCAAAATTGGATTTTTTTCATTTGACTGATTTATGAGCCATCGCTTACATTAAACAGGGAAGCCTTGTTCCGTCAAATGGACCATTGCACTTGCTTGTGTGAAGTGCAGACGCTGATGTGTTCCAGCCCGCTGACCCCAGGTGTCTGTAGGCACACCCCCTCCCTTCACTGACCATGTCAGTTCCCCTGGGACCTGCTTATCTTCTTGGATGCCTCTGGGCCTTACCTCTCTCCTCTCTCTAGCCACACAGCAGACATGTAGAGGTAGGAACCATGGCCCCGCCTTTCCCAGCACTTGGATCATACCAGTACTTTCCTACTGGTTTGTAGGTGAATAACTGTGAACTCTGGTTACAGGGCTGTCTCCAGCTGGATAACGACCCTTTTACCACCAGAGCTCCACAGAGATCATGACAGTCACCAGCTCAGTTGTTCTTGGAAACACCCAAGGTATATAGAGAACAGTTCTGTGAAATCCCCCTGTCTACAGGCACATGGGCAATTTGTAGGAAGAGTTATTGGCCTCATAGATTGAGAGATGTATTTTCAGACATAAAACTCACTTAGTGTAGGACCATGATCCTAGGCTTCTGGCACAAATATGGTTTCTTCCTAGAACATTCCATTCCTATTTAGTGCTGATTGAAAAATCCTTAAATATATATCTATTCCTATGTACTTAATGGAAATCCCTGAGTTCCTAGCTCTATGCCCTGATGCTGAGGTGAGCATTCCTGAAACTTACCCAAGGGGCATTGCAGCCTGCTGCACGTGGCCGTCTTCCCATTTCCACCGAAGTGCAGAAGAGGAGATGCCAGCATTCCCAGTGAGGAAACTGACCATTGTGTGAGACACTTGGGAACAGGTGTTGGTATGAAAACAAGTAAGTCTGAGGACAGCAACACAGAGGGCCCTTTCTTTGTAAAAACAACAAAACAAAGCACATGACCTCCTAGAGCTGGCACAGAAGGAGAGATGCCCCAGAAGAGGTGACTTGATTGCCAGCCTGCTGGCTCAGTGACCTGCAACCTCAAAGCCAATTTATTCCTAGGCAGCCACTCTTGCATGAGGTGGCCCTCAGAGAATGCCATAACACGCAGTTTGTGTTTGGAAATGGCAAGGTGACAGGGCAATTCTGAGCATGGCAGAGAGCACATCTGATACCTCAGGCTTCCCGCCCGCAGCTGGTAACACGTGTCCCGACACATCAGCAGGCCAAGGCCTGGTAGACACCAATGTGTGTTGTGACAAGCCTGGGCTGACTCTACTCCTGGAAGACCGTGAAGCCAGGCACTGCGCCACAGCGTGGCCAGGAAGCTCCCACCTTCCATGTCAGCCTCCTTCTACCTAAGGCAAGAGAGAGCCTCAGGCCTGAGAGAATGCTCAAGAACACCGAATAGAGAATAGAACCAGGCACTTTTAAATCGACCACATGTTTAATCCAGACTTGCCTAAAATATTGGCCAATGGAAGAATTCTGGTGTGCAGGCCATGTACCTTACAGCGAAACCACAGACAAGCTTGGAGAGAGACTTTTATCATCCACCAGCAAGGAGTAGTCAGGTGCCACAGATGAGAGCTGAAGTGACCCGTGTGGTTGGCCTGCAAGTTATATCAGGAAATGCTTATAGCTTTCCCAGACCCCAGAACCTAAAATTCTAGAGCTCAGCCTGGGTAGGACAATTCTCTCCCTCTGTCCAAGCTTTGAAACCTACTACCTCTGGTGGGGTGAGGTGGGAGAACACATGTATCAAAAGCCCCAAGGGGCAAAATTTGTCAAACTGGCCCTTTCTGGACACTGTCTGGAAAAGGTCAGAATAAAAGAAGCTAGCCCCTTGTCTCTGTAAACCCCAGGACCTCCTCTGAAAGTAGAAGTTGTTAGTGTCTGTCTGAAATCAGCACCCAGAAAGCTATATCCAGGGAAGACTTCATGTTTCAGATTCATGGTAACAAACCTCAAAATCCAACTTGCCAAGCTAATAAGAAAAGAAAGGCCAAGGAAAGATGAGTTCAGGTCTTAGAGTTGAAATGAGCCACTGGCCCAGCATGGGGCTGGATCTCAGACTCATTCAGGCTCTTTGGCTCAGGTATAGAGCCTGAGGCAAATAGAAAGAAGCAACCAGCCACCTGCTGTCCCTCCTTGGGAGGCTCTGAGGATAGAGGACAGGCAGCATGCAGAATAATCTGTTTCCCTGTGTGTCTCTTTTACAGGAAAAAGAGGTCAATCGAAAAAATAAATAAATAAAAGTTTGGGGAAAGTTTCTGTTGGCTGTCATCATATCGGACCTGACAGCTCACGGAACAAAGCACAGTTCATGGGAGGGGGACAGTCAATGACAGCAACCTATCTATATGCATGAGCTAAGAAGCCAGGGAGCCATGCTGATGGTCAGCAATGACAACCAAGTGCCACTCAAGGGCTGGAATAAAACTCCCACCCCAAGTCCCTTCTCCATCACTTCACGTCTACATGAAGTCTGGATAGGTATGCAGAGACAAAACAAGCCATCAGGAGCAGCTATTTAACAAGTGGCAAAATAAAGTGTAAAATGCACCCCACTGGTGTTTCATAGTCCTGTAGACACTTGGGAATGAATGAAGGATGTCATAAATTCTGCCTCTGTGATCCCCTCCTCTGCCCCGGCTCACAGTGAGGATGTAAATAAAGAATTTTAATTTTATACTCTAAGTAATTCATTACTATTTGGATTTTCTGGGACAAGTATGTGTTCTTAAATGACTCTTCTAATTTAAAATCAAACATATAAATATGAAAGCTAGCTATATTAAGCTGTTCCGAGCTTCACTATTACTGGAACTTTGAGCAGCTTTCTGGAGTTCTCTTCTACACCTGCTTGTATCATGGGCGACCTACTGACAATGCCTGGCACACACGGACTGTCTTATAAACACAAATAAAGCCCTCCAATGAGGACTCAATGAGGAATGGTTCCCAGGATATGACCAAACAGAGAGGCACACCCACTGCCATTTAAAAATAATATCAGCTCATTAATAAATTGATCAAGTGCCATTGTGGTTTCATAGGGAAATTTCCCATTCCAGAAATGACTGTTATGTGTTCACTTCCATTCAGTATTCCAGAGTCTAAAATGTGAATTTGAACGGGAGCTAGGAATGTATGTATGTGAGTTAGGCTTGTGACAGAGGGAGCTCTGGTCCTGTGGGCAGATCCAGGGAGCCTCATTCTGAGGTGGCCTCAAGGTTACATACATGAAGTGTCAGGAACTGTTCCTTTTGGATAATTCTTCTGAAAGACAAATTTTAATGAATGCACAAAGCCAGTGCTGCGAAATGGATTCTTTGCTGGCCAGAGGTGAAAGAAGTCGCCTACTGCTGTTGAAATTTCCCACTTCCCGGCCTTCTTCTCTTCAAATGAGGACTGTTTGCTCCCTAGTCAGAGACCAGTTTCAATTGCTTTCCTTTGGACACGCTTGTTGACGCCAACACTGTCTTCTCCAGGGAGCCTTTCTTTAACCCCGCCTGCATCCATCCTCCTCTGGGCCCCAGCCCAATGTGGGTACCCCTAGAAGAGCATTTATCACTCTGGAGAGGGGTCGTCATATCTCTTTCCCTGCCATCTCGGTATATGGTGGCTGAAGGCTGCAATACTCTATGCCCGTGCCTTCCCACTTCCAGGAGAAGGTCTGGAAACCTGGAGGATGGTAGGATTGTTGAGTGGATCCAATATGGAGATACTTCCTGATCCTGACTTCCTGTATGTGGCCCTGGAAGGATCTCTTCACAGGTGAGAAGCTTCCTGTGAGTGAACCTTGCTGACCAATACTGCCCAGTGCAGACATGGGATTCTCCTGCGGCCATGGGCTTGAGTTTCATGCCCCAATTCCTCGTATATCTGACCTCATCTGTAAATTCAAGTGAGTACCCAAAACTAAAGATCCAACAGCCCCAAATCGTGATTCCCCACAGAAGGGAGAAAGGAGGGGTGTGGAGGAGAGCAGGGAGGGTGGAAAAGTGAGGGGGAAGGTTGGTTCTTTTCATAAAAGGAGAAAAAAAAAACACAAAGTTTTCAGAAAGCCTCCAGAAGAAAAAAAAAAGAGTACAAATTAGAATGAATGAGCTCAAAAAGGGTGTTTTTTTTTTTTTTCAGATTTTCAGCAGTCTGGCTGTCCTTGGAGTTTGTCTTTCAGCTTTCCTCAGACAAACACTGAACATGGCAGAAGAAAGAGGTAGCTCAAGTGAAGGAGAGTGTGTCCGTACACAACGTCTAGGCCGTCTGACTCCAGAGTGAGTTATGTAACCGGGAGCAGAGCTGCACCAGGCTGTTTACGCTCCTGCTGCCCAGGCGATTGAACAGAGACCATGGTTGTCTCCAGCAAGGCCTTCGCAGGCTGATGACATCCACGAGGAAGAAGAGCGGCCAGAGTGGCCACAGGTCATTCCTGGAGCACCTCTGTCCTTGCAGAGAACTGGCCTGGACCACTCATTACTCAAGTTCTCCTGTAGGCCGTATTGACTTTCGTTTCACACTCCATATTTAACAAAGGAAGACAATATTTACTGAACACACACTGGCCTCGCACTTCTCCAAGTCTACTGTGTGCATGGTCACCTGGGAACTTTCCTTCTTACTTTCAGCTTCAGGGGATCCACGTGAAGCCTGAGGTTCCTTGTGGGAACTACTCTCCCAGCCAGGGTGATATTTCTAGTCCTCAGACCATACTCTGAATAACAAGAGTCTAGAATGTGGTGGAAAGATATTGCAAGGCATTCTGGGAGAGCAAGAGTATATGTGTTGATTGGTTATTTTCTCATTGCTGGGGTAAACACCACACCAGAATCAGCTTAAGAAAATACTTTCAACTCATCACAGCTGAGGGAAAGTCTCTCAAGATGAGGAAAGTCTGGCAGGATCAGACAGCCAGTATCACTTTAGCAGGGAAGAGTGGGGGAGAGAGAGCAGGTGTGGCAGGCTGTAACGCCTCAAGACCCACTCCCCACGCCATACTTCCTCCAGCAAGGCTCCAACTTGGAAACATTCTACAACATCCTAACCAGTACCACTAGCTGGGATGAAGTATTCAAACACATGAGGCTAGGGGGGAATTTTTATATTCAAACCACCACAGTGTGTTCAAGAAACTAAAAACTGGGTGATCACACTCTCAGGTGAGGTAGCCTTGCTGTGTTCAAACACTTGGAGTCTTCTGGACACCCCTGACTAGACAGCAATAGGACTCAGTAGGCAGGTTGGATGCTAGGGACCAAATGTGAGACAGCAGGATACTCTGTCACCTTGGCTTTATCTAGTGACTCACACCCGTTCCTAGGGAGTAGGTTAGTATGTGGTGTAGAGTGAGGCAGTTCTGCCCACCTAGGGGAGGGAGAAGCCCCTTGTGTCCACTTGATGCTGCATCTGTGGCTAGGAACGGAACCACAAAGACCTGTCCTTAACCCTCTTACACAGGAAAGAATCTAGAAAACCTTGTTTCTCTTAACTGCACCATCTCCAAAGAGGAGGCTGGACTGCCTCACACTGGAGTAGGGAGGGGAAGAAAGAGCAGCTCTGGGCCACGCTTTTCAAAATCCACTGTGTGCAGGAGGCTCCTGGAGACCTACTATTGACTCTGATTCAGTAGCTCTAGGTAAGCTGGGTGGTCTTGGGATCTGATTTCTAATGACTTCTCTTTCCCCCATGATGCTGGTGTGGTTGGGCTGGTCCCTGGACCACCCTTTGTAGCAGGAGGAGGCTAGAGAAAGTTTGCCATTTCATTAGGCTCATAATCTAAATTACTTAATTTAAAATCCTGGTCAAGGACAGACAGATGAAGAAACCCATATTCAGTGAAGTTAGGAATCCAGGGATTATAAAAGGGAAGGGACCAGATTTCCAGTCTGCTCTGCCTGGGCTCACACTCTTTCTATGACATCTGCTGCCAGAGTGAATCTTTCCAAGACCAAGGGTGTGAAGACCTAGAAGGTGATAGAAATGACAGTGAGCTAAGCAGTAACAACAAACAGAAGCCCAGGTCTGGGTTCAAAGATGGTACAATAACAAATACCCTCATCAAAGCCATGGCTCCCACTGACCTGGAGAAGGTCAAATCCATACTTACTTTACTCTGTATGACTAAGAAGGCAAGAATGTATAGATTTTGCTTTAGAACAACATCAAATGCTTATCACATTTTAATGGCTATCATTTGAAGAGACATTTCACTTCATTCATTCAACCATATTCAACAACTATTCATTGAGTTCCTAGACCTCTGAGTAACTGCACCATGGGCAGAAGCTACACAAGCAGAAACAATTTCTCCATAATGCCAGATAAATGAGATCCTTATAATATAGGTTCTTAACAATAAAATAAGGTAGTTATGCAACCTGTTTCATCTTCTTCCATACTGGGTTGCAAATGGCATAGTTAATTTCAGGACTTTAATAAAAAACAGCTCAATAAAGGTTTGTGGAGTGCATCGAGTATAAAATCTATCTTGGTGAGCCCTCAGCCAAATACACGGCAAGCAGGCAGGGGACTTAGCATGATTTGTCTCTCCAATACCTGCCTTCAGAAGACACCTCTGATGTCACCTCCCCTAGTTAATAGTCTGGGGAGTGCGAATGTAGAGTCATAGTTTGACTTCTAGATTTTTTTCACAACAAAATGTGTAACAAAATAAAAGCTCACACCTTCAGACAAACAATGTCCATTCTGGTGGGAGAAAGACTCATGGGGTGCTAAACCACCTTTCTACACCTGTTTCCTAAGGTCTCTCTCTATAGTCCCACAGAGAGGACCTCAGTACTTAGGGTCTCAATGATTAGATATAGATAGATATAGATTAGATATAGATATAGATATGGATATAGATATAGATATAGATGATATAGATATATAGATATAGGTATGTTGCAGGCTATAGAAAATAAAGACAACAACTCATTTTCAAAATGTCTTTGTTACCATTATGATTGAGCACCCGAAACATGCAAGTACACTAGTCTTGAGAATCAATAGAGAATGCCTTCCAAGACCACCAGTAGATGCCTGAAACTACAGATTATACCAACCCCTTATATATATATATATATATATATATATATATATATATATATATATATATATACATATATATATACAGTTTCCCTATACATGTATACCTTTGGTAAGCATAATTTACAAGTTAGGTGAACTAAGATACTAACAGTAGTAATAAAGTAGAATAATTAAGACAATGTATTGTAATAAAATGTGACTATTGTCCCTTAGATCATCATAAATCCATAAATCAAGAGCTTATCCCTTTTCGCCTAAAGGAAACAGTTTCTTAACTTCTCTTGGACACCCCTGAGTTGCTAACATCATGACCTTTGTGCATGGGAGCATTACTACATAAAAAAGGGTTCTTTGAGTGCAAGCTTTCTAATACCAAGATGGATATAAGATCTGATAACTTGAAGGGGGTTACAAGTGACCATGAGGTGGGCAGCACAAACATCAAGGATACACCAGTCAGGACATCTGGAGCCAAATTATTCTTAGTGATAAGGGATAGTGAGATTTCATGCTGAGACTCAGAATGTCCTACAATTTCAACGTTATTGACTGGTTAATTTTGGAAACTTTCCAATTAATCATTTTCAGATTTTGGTTGATCAAAGGCAGCAGAAATGACAGGAAGGAAAAGCATTTCTTTTGGTGGGCGGTGAGGATATTGTATTTCCACGGTGAGTTAGCTTCAGATGTATGGTTGGCTGTGAGATCCTGGGGCTCTGGACATGTACCTCTAAGAGCGTTAATTGGCTGCCCCCATGGAGATGCACCAGAGGATCACAGTGTGCATGAGAAAGTAGCTGGGGAGATACATCCTTAACAGAAAGCATGACAATTCACACCGATGTGGATGGGCATTTCCCAAGTGTGTTCTCTAAGAGAAAATATTTAATGGAAAAGGGTACTGTTGTCCAGTTGGTTTGGAAAACAAGAGCTTTAAAAGGTTCAAATAGGTTTCTTCCTGTGGCTATAAATGGTGATGTGAAAATGTGAGGCCTCTCCAAGGATATGATGACGTATGCTTTCTAAGCAGAGTGGATGATGCAAACCCCTCCCCTGGTTTTCTTTGCTTAAATTGTTACTAAACAAAAGACATTTTTGGTGTGCACTAGGCTGCACCTCCTTTTCAGGAAAAAAAATTATTAGTTGCTTCATTCAAGCGAGGACAATTAATCATAGGACAGGAGATCTCGGATAGGTGACGCAAAGCAAACCTTCATCAACAGATCTGCCTTCCACAATCCCCAAATGTTTCTCATTCCAGCTCACCGGATCTATAAATTCTAGAGTCTTATATTCTACCTACAATGATAGTCATCAGGTTGTTCATTCATTCATTCATTCATTCATCAAATTCATTCACTGAAGCCTACTTTATACCAAGACCTGGTCTAGGACCTGGGGAAAAAGCAGAAGACATAATAAAGATTCTGCCTCAAGAGCGAGTTTCCCTACCTGAATATTTCTGTGCAAAGGGCTCTTTGTCTTCAATTTTATCTTTTCTTATCCATACAAGCTTTGAATCTACATGCAGACAGAGTTTATATCTCCTCTTAAAAAAATTCATTCCCTGTAGCAGTAGCAGAAGCTTTAATGAAGTGTGTAATTTACCTATGCATTTCATATACAAAATACCTGATTCCAGAGGAGAATGTCAATTGATTGAGCATATCAGGTAAACTGGGTACTACTGAATGCTAGGCATAATTACAAATAGTATCTGATTTACTTTTCTTAGCAGCCTCATTATGAGATTAGATTAACATTCCCATCAAACTAAGTCATGGGCAGGCTATAAGCAAAATCATTTACAGTATCCCAGAACAACATGCAATTGCTATACCAAAATGCCATTTAAATTCTTTTTCATCATTTCACCATGTCCCACACCCCACTCCAATTAAGCCCTCACCAGGGCAGGTACAGCCAGAGCCTAAACAAGGCTCAGACCTGGGCAACGGGCACAATGGCTATGTGGTGCCGTATGAGACCCAAGCCACCCTAGTGCACACAACCTTAGTATAACCCCAGTCAATCAAAGCCAAAAATGAGATCCAAGCAAGGGCTTGGCATCCACTCTTAATGTGCAGTGTTACTTTCAGAAACTCCCTGACCCTTTACCCAAGTGGTTCATGTGCCTGGATCATAAATAACACTTCTTCAGGGTATTGGTGAGGGTTGAGAAACTGGATATTCAAAGAATTGAGAAACTGGAAAAAGATCTCATAAACTGTTTGGATCGCAAATATTCCCCCAAAGGCACATGTGTAAAAGCCTTCCTCTCCTGTCTGTGGTGATAAGTGGGAGGTAGGGAAACATTGAGGAAGTCAGGCATCATGGAATGAAGTCTGATTATTGGTGGCATGTCCTTGAAGGGGAGATAGTGGGACTCTGGCCCCTTCTTGCTTACTCTCTTTGCTTCCTAGTCATCATAAAACAAGCTGCTTCTTCTCGAGGCTTCCCTGCATGAGGTTGCGCCTCACCACAGACCCAAAGGCCAGGGCTCACAGACTGAAACCGTAAGCCAAGAGAAACTTTTCTTCCTTAGAAGTTGGTTATCTCTGGCATCTTGTCACAGTCATAAAGAAAACAAACACAAATGACTTTGAGAGTTAGAAAACACTATCTTCCCACACTTTCTCATAAAGGAGGCAACGTTGGGGATATCCTAAGAAAAGTGACAAGGGGGAGGAGGCTGAGTGACAGCCTGCAAAGGAAACTGCCTCTGGGAAGAAAATGAGTAATTTGTACAGAAAGAAAGGTGATATCTCACCTTATGGGGTGCATGGGACCTCGCTTCCCCAGGGATATGGTGGCCCAAGGCAGTGTTGACTTTCCACAGAAAGTGGTAAGCAACCCACACATTTCATTTGTGAATGAATATTTCAAGCAGACAACAGGAAGTTAAATTTAGCTTTCAAAAAAGAAAGAAATTAAGATCTTAATACTGAGATGGGGCCAAAATATCCTGATCCAAGTTTTCAGAATGTAGATTACTTAAGCACCAGACATGGAGCATGGCCGAGAATAGACTCTCAGCACCACTGGGCTTTCTTACATAACCCCATTGACTCCCCAACAAGCCTCTTCTCTGTTGGTGTATCCATAATGAACATTTTCTCACATTTTCTTCCTCTGTAAATTGCTTTGATGATATATTTCAGATTCCTTTTAATAAGAGAAAAAGCACAAGTGTGGATTGCTTGGAACTTCACTGTGTCCTTCCCTAGCTCCACATTTGCCACTCTGGGCACACAGGGTCACCTAGACCATTTAGGATGGTGGATATGGAGGAGACATGGGAGGAAGGCTCTTAAGGAAGAGTGGGATCTTTGTCTGTCACACAGAACCTGTGGCAGTAGATGGGTCAGTCATATACCTCTGACCCTCCTCATGCTGTCCTTGAGATGAAGAAGACCCTGAGGAATGTGTGTTCTACGGACTGGGAGAATAAGATTGCCACATCTCTCGTGACTGAACACTCCATTCATTCCAGCCTTAACATATACTCCTCATACAGGTTATTAATGAAATTATTATGCTAACAATGGCTAACAGCTATAGCATACTGATTCAACAGGTTCACGAATGGCACTATTCCTCACCACAACCTTATGTACAAGGGAGTGGACCTAGGGTTTGTGGGGCCAATCCAGCAGAACTTCTTTATGATAAAGCCTACCAAATTATGAATGGGAAATCAGACAGGTCTTGTAAGGGTTCCTTTAAATGTACCAACTTCATCTTTGAGATTTTTTTCCCAAATCTCTCTGTTGCCCCTGAGGGCCATGAACTTGTGATCTTCCTGCCTCAGCCTTCTAGAGAAGGAAGGTTGACAAGCTTACACCAATTTCTTAACATTATTGCCTTGAGTGATGAAGAAAGAAATGTTGCCCAGAAATCTCTCAACAGGAAGGAAAGGAGTCAAGTAGCTGAAAGACCATTATGCCTGCCATGACAATCCTTAAAAAAATAAATGGAGAAGGCATCTTTAATGTCACAGGAATTAGACCATCTTGTGACAAATTTGTAAAAGTTGGTTGGTGTTATTTGAAGCCCTGAATTTTAAAGAGAAATGGAGAAAGAAGTGATTGGTTTCTTTTGAAGAGAGACTATTTAAAAACCCTGTTGTATGGGGACATTATGTTCAGTTGAAATGAAAAAGAAAAGAATGCTAACTCAGGGCAGATAATGTCTCATGGGTTGGTAGCTTAGGATCCTCTGAGCTGTGAGATACTTTCCCCCAACGCCCTCCTGAGACTCAGGTGACTGTGTCAGCTTTGTGGCAGATGACATTTTCACTTTGTCTTCTGCCTAGAAAGCCAGGAGTGAGCATTCAGCAGTCACCAGGTAAGACACTCGGTGACAATTCTGTCCAGATGTAATGGTGACAGCACAGATGGCAGGCCCCAGCATGAAGAATAATGTCACTACTTTGTACCTTCCCTGAAAAAAAATTGGGAGCGATCTCTTTTGCAAAATACATTCCCATTCAACAATAAAAGTGGTCATTTCTCTCCCGGTAGCTTTTAGCGGATGTGATGATCTAACATTTCCTCGAAACTGACAGCTTCAGTGAAGACGAAGGTCACTGGCTTGAGAGGGAAGGATGGGTTCATTCTCTGGCTCTACAAATTATTCAAATTGTGTCACTTTAAAGAGGTCTTAGAGCTGCTGGCTTTAAATTTTCTTTCTTGAGAACTTTGGGTGAGGATTCTATTAATTACGCATTAATAATTACTATTAATTAATTAAACTAACAATAATCCATATATCGATTATTGGACAACAGATAAATGAGTAACATACAATGGTACACTGGAATACCAGGAAAATGGTAAAATGAAGCAGAGTATATGCATAGAACTCAAACAAAACAAAAAAATCACTGAATATTAACAAAACCAAATAAGTTTTGTTAATTTAAAAACATACCAAAATCATTAACACTTATGCACACATATACATGAGATAAAAATGGTAAAAGCCCTCAAATAAGGAGGATGATTGCTTCTAAAGGCATCTAAACAGGCAACAAAAAATGGACAAAATGTAAACTACAGTACTTTATTTCTTTAAGTAGAAAAAGTTTAGAAGCAAATGCCAATCTAAAAACTCAAAATCCCAAACTCAGTGTCAGTCAACATGAAAATCACAAAGGGGAAGTCCATACCTGACCTCTGATAGTTCAATGTACACAGACTTTGTTTAATAGATACGATTATTAAACTATCATATGAAACTTTCTTCCTGCTATGTGTGACTATTATTCTCTTGCTATCTTGATTGGGTCAGGAATCAAGTAAGAGACCTTCTGAGTAGACCTGTGAGGGTATTTTCAGGAAGGAATCATTGTGGAGAGAAGACCCTCGCTTAGAGTAGGCAGCCCTTCTGGCAGCAGCCTATTTATCAGAGTCAGGAAAACACAGTGCTTTTTTTGTCTGGCTTCCCTTGCTACTTGCTGGTAAATACTTCCTTTGAGGATGCCAGAAGCCAGCTTCTTCGGTCTTCTGAAATGGACTAAACCAGTAGCTGTCAAGCACCATATTGGGATTGCTAAAGCACCCAGTCTCAGGGTCTGAGCAGCTACTGGGTTTATAAAACTCTCCAACCTGGGGGCTGGAAAGACGACTCAGCAATTAAAGGTACTTGCTTGCATAACCTGATGGCCAGGTTCAATTCCTCAGGACCCAGGTAAAGCCAGATGCACAGAGTGGTGCATGCATCTAGAGTTCATTTGCAGTGACAAGAGGCCCTGGTGTGCAATTCCTTCTCTCTCTCTCTCTCTCTCTCTCTCTCTCTCTCTCTCTCTCTCTCTCTCTCTCTCTTTCTCTCTCTCTCCTCTCTCTCTCTTCTCTCTCGTTCTTTCTCTCCTGCTTGCAAATAAATTAAATATTTAAAAAATTTCTCCAGCCTGTAGACAGCCATTATCAGATTGCCCATCCCACAGCGTGTAAGCCAATCTAATAAATCTCTTTTATAATATATTCATTCTATCATCATGCTCCTCTAAAGCACCCTAACTAATACAATAAGCTACACAGGAAGCATGAATGAACTACACACTTAACCTTGGGCTCTAGGCTCAAGATATCTAATTTTAACTATGCAAATATTCCAAAATTCTCAAGCAAAAAAAAAATCTGAGATCTGAAAAATAAGGCTTTATAAAAATGTTCACACTTATTAATTCTAGGAGTGAAAACATGGGATTTTGTTATATTTCCCCATATAGTTTCTGTAGATTTTTTTTTGCTTTAAATGAAAATGAAAAAAAGTAATGACTGCTACAAAGAAACTTCACAGATTCATTCACTGACCCAGCAAAGATATATTTCTATGTTACAAGTACTAGCTGCTTCCTGGGGCTGGAATACTGAGCAAGCAGCCTGGGTGCAGGCCACACAGAGCTCATCCAAGGTCAAACATCAGCACTTCAGTTTAGAGAGGGGCGGGAGCTGGTTGAGCATTTAGGCATAGCTGGGCTGTCATCCACCACTGCCCTGCCCTAGCTAGGTGCTCCAGGAATGTCTGACTCATGGGCACATTACCAGAACTAGGGAGATTCTGCAGGTAAGGCACTTAGCCAAGCCGGGCTCCTAGGAGGCACTCCCTAAGTGCCTGGTTCCCTTACCTTGTCCCTGGAAAGGACCTGTGGGTGTTAAGTTTTATTGTGGGACTGAGGAGTGTTCACCTGGAATAATGGTATCTCACAGCTGATCACTGATTGGATTAGCTCCAGTTTTTCCCTTATTCACAGGCTGTTTTTTAAATTAATATCTTTATCATGAAAATGATATACATTATAAGAGCAAATCTTGTGATGGTGCCCCCATTTCCCTCCTCAGGCTGGTTTTGACACCACGAAGGAGATGAACACGTAGACCAGAAGACAGGTTATAGGATGGTGACGGGGTCTCCAAGCCATGCCAAAGAAAGAGAGGGATGAAAACCTCGAGTGGGAACCCTGAGAAATAGAAGAAATTAATAGCTGACCTCAAAGGCACATATGTGGGAAAAATACTATTAAGATTTATTTCCCAGAACACAAAGTGGGTTAGAGACAAATAACTTTGGTCCTTCACAAGAATGACAGTTTTAATTATCCCAGCTGCTCAGGGAATCAATGGCAGCGAGTGAACTCCCCATCGCTGCAGATATCCAAGGACATGAAGAAACCCCATTCCAGGACAGCGTTACGAAAGCGATTCAAGCATGACATGGGCCATGGAGCCACACGAACCTTTAAAGTTTGTAAGTGTTGGGAGCTTATGACTGGAACTTATGCAAAAAGGTAATAAAACAGCTACAAAGGTGAGCCGCTCCTGCCCCACCTGGAAGTGCCTTGTTAATCCCTTAATAATGCCTTCCATTTCTGTAACACCATTGCAGATTAGTTAGATTAGTTCTAAAGTTCTTTCGTATGCATTTTCACATTCCCCCCCCCCACAAGCTAGTAAAGTCAGCCATTCCTGGACTGAACCAGAAGAGGTGCTGGGATGCTGGGGGCGGGGAGGACAGGAAGGGAGACTGAAGGCCCCTGGCCAGCCTCATGGTGGAGAAGACTAACTGGGAAGGACACTGGAGCCTCTGCTGTCCACCCTGCAGTTGGCTACCTCCTGAGGCCCGGGGCTCAGCTAAAGAGGTCATGACCAAAAAGCAAGCTAAGTGGTCAATGTTAATTTTAATAACCTAGTTGCCCAGAGAATAAAAGGCACCCAAAGCCAGAGAACATAGAGGGCTGTTATCACCACCAGGATGACCCTTTTTGCAGGGAGAAAGACAGCAGATGCTTATAGGGCCACACAGGCCCTCACGCTCCAAACTGAAAACTGCATGTCTTCCTCTAGGCCACAACTGTGGCAGCTATCAGGAGACTTGGAGCCAGAGAGAGATGGCCCTCCTGCCCCTTCTCCCCTGACCCTAACTTCCTCGGAAGCAATAAGCAAGAAGTCACTGTACTAAGAGGGCTGAAGAGTGATGGACAGAGGGGGTCCTTTGAGGGACATGGAGGGTCCTCAGCAATGTGAAGATGGGTATATATGTGCATCGGGCACTATGGCTACAAGGCCAGCACACACAAGCTGGAGGACCAAAGAGCAATAGGAAGCCTGTCTTGTTCTCACTCCTGCTTCTGGACAGGCCTGGGCTCATTTTGCAGTTCCCATCCAGAGTCCCCTCTTTGGACAGTGGCTGAGGCTGGAGTCACTCCGGAAGTGTCTTCACTCACATTGTTAGCTGTTGACCAGCTGGGGCTGCTGACTGGAAAGCCTTTGTGTGGCTTTGACATCTTGGCTTCCTCTCAACATGGTGGAGGGATTCCAAGAGCAACTCATCCCGAGAGAAGGTCAAGTGGAAGCCATACTGCTTTTTATGACTTAGATTTAGAAGACACCAACTTCTGCCACATTATGTCTATAAGAAACAAGTCCCTTGAATATGGCCAGCCATATTCAAGGGGGGGCACACCATGCCACATGAATGCAAAAATCAGAGAGCTGGTGACATGCGTGGTTGAAAGTAGCATGAAGTACAATCCTTCCTCTGGGGACTGCACTCCACCCTGTCTGAGAGATGCACACACCACATTCTAGCACATTCTCTCCAATGTATCAAGCTTTGGGCTGAAGAGTGTCACTAAGCTCCACGTGCCCCACATCTGAGAGGCTCTAGGAATATGAAATCACAGAAGAGATGCCTCCCTATTCTGAACCTATCGACTCACTTTGAAGAATGATTTAGTATCAAACACAAATTCCATTTCACACAAGACAGAGCCTGGTGAGGGATTAAATTGTTGCCTGAAGATAGGTATCCATTTGCTTTGAACTCTGCAGCCAGAAAAGCCTCCCCTAAAATCAGACACAAGCCAGGGACAGTGGGGCGTGGCTGCGCGCCTACAGCAATGTCGTGTCACATTCCCAACACCTATTCAGGTCTCAAGTGGAGACTTCTCTCTGAGTTTACATATGTCCTAAGGCTCAGGCCTCAACAACACTTCTAGAAATATTTCTCGTACTTTCCCAGATTGCACAATGTAATGATCTGCCCCAGCGAGGGGACAGTGCTTGCAGAAGGAGCTGAGCTATGATTCTCTTACTGCTTTCCTTCTGGCAATTTTGACAAGTCTGAAGCTTCCCTAGTGTTTTTTCAGGAGTCCAAAGCATGGACAGGGGTGATACAGGATGAATAAGGAAGGTGGGAATGTTTCCTGGTTTTCCCAAAATCCCTTTCTCCCTTCCAGACCTGAGTCTGATACTTACAGTGTTGCTGTGAGCTGTGCAGCCCTCAGCGCCTGTGCAAACACAAGGTATGAGGCTGTGGAAATGAGTGGGGTGGATCTGAACACCTGCCCTTAGCAAGATGAACACAAACATGAGCAGAAGAAGGGGAGGGGTCTCTATGTGTGTGGTCTTCAGGGTTAACACTTCAGCCACAGAGGAGGGCAAACGGTTGCTTGGTGGCCAGTTCAACTCTGCCAAACCTGAGCTCTTGGGGGCACTCTGGCCCCGATGCCATCAACCAACACCACTGCATCTTGACTGGAGGGCAGTCTCTGGTCACATACCTCTTGAGCAACCCTCAATAAATGACTTACGGAAGCTGGTCTCTCTCCTCCCTTGAGAGAACGCTGAGGGGGGGCCTTCTCTACTACACCCAGGGTTCCCTGGGCACATGGAGCCCAGGCTCACCAGTGGCAATCAGCTACGGTTCCACTGAGCACAGAGAACCCTTGCCTTCCTATCCCTGCCTTACTTGCCTGTTTCCTAGTGGTATTTCTTGGGATCATCTTTGAAATAAATGCACCCAAATCTTTGTCTTGTCATTTACTTCTTGAGGGACAAAAATTAGAGGAGGAACCTGATGGGTCAAGGAATATTTGTGTGTGGGGGAGGGTATGCACATGTATGTGCCAATGTGGCATTCTATGAGCCTGCCTGTGAAGGCCAGAGAATAACATTATGAGTGTCCTCTCCACCAATTCTCTATGGCCTGCTTTTCCTTAAGACGGAATCTCTTACCGATTCAGGACCTTACTGTTTTCACGAGCTCCAGAGAACCTCCAGTCTCTGCTCCCACAGGACTGGACCACAACCCGATGTTTAAATACATACTGGGGAATCAAACTCAGGCCCCCTCGGGTCCTCATGCTCTTAGCCACTAAGCCATTTCTCCAGCCCTATAAAGCAATATTTTCGTGATCACCAAAGGTATAATATCTTTGTTTTGTTTTGTTGGAAACATGGTCTCAATATGTAGCCCAGGCTGGCCTCAAACTCACAGTTCTCCAGCCTCAAGCCTCCCAACTTGGAATCACATGAAGGAATGCATTAAAATCTGTAAACTGCTTTTAAATACACTAATATAGGACAGATTAATGAATTGATACAGAGTTGGAAATATAGATAAAGAGAGAGGAAAGACAAAACAATGAAATGAAAAATTAAAGAGATTTAGTGCTCGGGGTATTCATTGTAAAGTTCTTTCTCTCTTCTTGAATGTTTGCAAATATTCATAATAAAATGCTGGAGAAAAATATATAGGCGAGATTCTTGAAACTGAATGGGAAGTGTGAGAATGAAAAAATTTGGAAAACACAGCCCATAAAATCATGGCATTTTAGGACAGTAATTGTAGATTTATAATGGTGACAACAGAGAGACTGTCACCCTGGGCACTTCTAAGCAGTGCCAGCAGCACTGAGTTATTTTGTTCTGGACATCTTAAAGGAAATACGTCTTCCTGGGCCACAAACATAAAGCAATTCAACAAAGGGAACAGTGTCCCACCTGAAACCTGAGTCAGTGGATAAAAATGGCTGTCGCAGGGAGAGGGCAGCTGCACGACTATTTCAAGGTCATTTTTAAATTATTCAAAGTTGGCTCCTGGACTTGAGATGGAAATGGAGCACAGAGTAGAGAAATATGGGCCAACAATGGCTTCTACGACCATGGAGCATGCTGTCACACCTCTTTGAAGATGGTATATTGAGGTCACATCCAAAGGACAGGGGCACACTTCAACACTCTGAATGGTGGAAAAGGGGGCTACGGTCTGAATGTTCACACTTCCCATAAATTCATGGTAAATCCCTAACCCCAAGTTTCCCCAAAGTGGTGGAAATGGGACGAATGTCCTTATGAAAGAATCATGAGAGCAGCCCAGCGTTTTCCACCACAGGAGGTAAGAGTGAGAAGATGCCCTTTATAAAGGTGGATCAGAGGCTATAGAGGCTACCTTCTCATTGCTGCGACAAAACATGTGACCAGGGGGAGATGATGCAAGGAGAGGGTTTGTTCTCAAGGGCAGGGAAAGCATGGCAGGAGCAGAGAGCTGGACCTCACATCTCCACACATCAGCAGCACAAAGGAAGCAGTGATAGGGACTTGTTAACACTGGCAAGCAGGCTGGACTATAAAATCCAAGGTGATACACCTCATCCAGAAAGACTCCGCCTCAAAAGGGCTCCACCAGCTGGGAATTAAGTAAGCATCCTAATCACCAACACATGAGGCTATGGGGGACATCTTACCTCCAAACACCAAGCTGGCTGTTGCCAGTTTGTGGACTTTTCCAGCTCCAGAACTGTGAGCACAAATTTCTTTTGCTTATAAGCCAATCGGTCTACAGTATTCTGTTACAGCATTCAGGATGGGCGAAGACAAAGGGGAACAGAGTCAAGCACAGAAGACACCCCACATCTTTTGTCCCTGCTCACAGCCTTCCAATGTCTGCTTCAGAATATACAGACAATATACAATATATACAATATACAGAAGCTATCAAGCTACTAGCCACACACAGCCCATAAGTGGACCCTCCATCCGAGCTTATTCCGTGGGCAACTCAGCTCCCATATTCATTATTTTTAGGATTCTGTCTAAGATTCCTTTGGACTAAACTCCAGATGTTCTGAATCAAGGGAGTAGCCCACATTAATATTTCTGAAGCATCTCTTTGGCATAGAACATTATTTTTTTAAATATATATATATATATATATATATATATATATATTTATTTATTTGCAAGGAGAGAGAGAGAGAGAAAGAGAGGGAGGGAGAGAATGGGCACACCAGGGTCTCCAGCTGCTGCAAAGAATGCAGATGGATGTGCCATATTTGGCTTTATATGGGTACTGGAGAATCAAACCTGGGTCATTAAGTTTTTCAAGCCAAGTGCCTCAACTGCTGATCCATCCCTGTAGCCCAGAAAATTATTCTTGAAATGAAAATTTAAACATATCTCCAATACATGGTTAGACAAATGTTAAAGGTAGTTTTTTTTTTTCTGTGTGTTGGGTGGTAGGGTCAGAGAATAGAGAAGTCAGGGTAGAGGGGCTTCTGGGATCATGGATTCCCATACTCTAGGGGTGACATTAGAAACATTTCATATATGGCTGAAAAGATGGCTCAGTAGATAAACTGCTTGTCTCACAAACATGAGCACCTGAGGCTGGATCTTCAGAGATCACATGAAGCCACACACTGAGGCAGACATCTATAATCCCAGCATACCTCCAGTGACATGGGAGGCAGAAACAGGATACTCAGCAGAGCTGGGCTGGTGAACGAAGCAGGGAACGATGAGAGGAGGTAGGAAGTGAGGATCAACACTCAAATGTTGTTATCTGACTTCTACACATGCTTCATGACACACATATACATGAACATGTACATCATACACATATACCAAAGAAGTATTTCATACAGCACAGGTAAAGATCAGAGAGGAACTTAGAGATGCCATTCCTGCTTCAACCGCCCTTCCAGGCACATGAGACGACAGGCCTAGAAGAATAAGTGTCAGTAAACATTTCTGTATAGGGACAAAGAATAAATATTTTAGGCTCTTCAGGCCTTATTTGTGTTCTAACTCCTCAGTTCAGTGTTCATAGACAAGAGCAGCCATTGACATAAATGGACCTGTGTGGCTGAATTTCAATAAAACTTTATTTACAAAAATAGTCAACAACTCCATTTTAGCCAAGGGTTGTTGTTTGTTGAGTCTGGCTTTAAGGGAAAGGATTTGGAAGGCTAGAAGTAGTAATCTCTCAACTTCTCTTCACATTTGCAATTCTAGATTTTTAATTCATTATCAATTGGGAATCCTAAGATAGCCATTCTAGAGCTTCAAGAATTTATTCCAAGGGCCAAACTGTTACAGTAAACTAATGAACATGAAATGTGCTATAAGTTTAAAGTGTAGGAGCTGAGGAGATGGTTCAGTGATTAAAGGAGCTTGCTTGAAAAGCCTAAAGTGCTTTATAAATAGGCCTACAAAATCTTGCATGTAAGAACAGAGTTCGTCATACTTTACCTGTGTTTCAAGAAGGTTCCGGGCACTACTTAACCAGATTAGGACAGAGTTGATTAAAAACACTCAGAGAGAAGATTTTATTTAAAAATCTCCAAGGCTTTGGAGGGATGTTGAAAGCTTGAAGAAATGGGCAGTATCTGAGCCGTCACAAGCCTGAAACTTAAACACTTCATTAGTATTAATTAGAAAGTGCCTTACTCCATTTTATCCTGTCTACAAGCTACCCTTCTATTTAGAAAACTACTTAAGGCCTATTTAATGCTTTTACCCCATCTTCTTCCCACTGCTTAGCCTATAAGAATGTTGCACTAAGATACCCCGAAAAAGTCATCCTTCAAACAATCCTGATAATCTCACTATATTCTAATATTCCTTGCAGAGTCACACTGTCCCTAAATGATTCCCGTCAGTTTACCCTCTTGTTCTATTTCAAGTAACAAAGAAAAATTCATGACTGAGGACCCAGCTACTCCACAGAGCTCACCTTATTTAGTGATTACTACACCTTGTGAAGAAGGCGTTTTTTAATCTTCACATAGAGCTCAATGTAATTAGGACATTCACCTGACATTGCATAGGTTGAGAGCGATGGAACTAGGATTTAGGGTTTAATCAGGCTCTTTCCACACCATTGCCAATGATCACTTCATCTATACAAAAACATACAGTACTGGACAGTGCTATTGTGCAGAGTGTGGTGATCAGACTGCATGTAAAACTGTCCACTGTGTGGCAGTTGGGTGGCTCGACTTTGCTTCTTGTAAGTCCCATTACCTTGGGTAGGTTGTTTCTCCTCTGGATATTAGGTTTTTGTTTTTTTTTTTCTCATTAGAAAATGGAACCTTTCATGCTTTACAGGTTGGTCACGTCCAGCCCTGTGCTAAACCAGCTGCTTTCAATATTATAGTTTAGCCCCCCACCCACCCACCCCTGAATGGTGAGATCTGGACACACTGGTCATGGTTAGAACATGAGCAGATTTGGCCCGAGGGTTCATTTATGTCTGAGGTCTTCTCAGCTGTACTTCTTTCATAGAGACCTACAACTTCCCTCCTCATAAATTCCACTTACCTCATAAGTTATGTGGTTTGTGGCCATTGCTATAAAGCACTGATCTAGAAATGCTCCCTTAGGACAGCACTCCGCAGCCTTCACCTTGCTTGCAACACAGAGCCAGGTGTCTTCCTCACCTTGGCTAATAGTCTGAGTGAGCCAACCGCTTTATCCAAGGGCTTTACAGTTAACTCACTGGGAAGGCCCCATTGAGAGCCATCACTTTAGACAGTGTCCTTCTTTCAAAGTTTATTGAATGATCCATTCTGAGGAGAAGCTCATTTCCTTAAAATTTCAAAGAATGGAAAGCCAGAAGAGGATAGATTTTTCTGGAGACACACCGCAAAGTGTGTAAGTAAAATTCCACAGAGGGACACGGAAATATGATAAAGAATTCATTTCTGTTGCAGTTGTCCACCACCCTCAATATTACATTTAGCTAACTTGATTTTCCTTAGATCAAATTTATTCAAAGTGAAATTTCTCTTAATAGGTCATCTGAGTAAACAATTTCGAGTGTTATTTGCCAAAAACACAATATGTTTCCAGGCTTCAGATGAAATCGACAGTGTCAGACTAAGAAAATAGCCTTAAAAATTCACAGAGAGCTGGAACAATTACAGAAAAATTTGGAGCCTGGAGGTCAGTCATTTCACGCAGATCTGGAGATTTAAAAAAAAAAAAGATAAATTCTCACTAAAAAGAGGAAAGGAGAAGAATACCATTTAAAAAAATAAAAAATGTCCAAAGCAATAGCTTCTTAAAGTGGCAGATGTCATACAAAGAATAAAGACTCCCCAATGTCACCACACCAGTGAAATGTACCACAGCCCTTTAAAAACAGGGCCTGCACTGGGCTGCACTGGACAGACTGTGGCCAAGGGAGAAGAGGGAGAGGAAGGAGAAGGGGAAGGAATAGAATGAGGTTGAAATGTAGCAGTTATGGAAAGCTGTTATCAAGGGAAATGTGGAGGTCTTGGAGTGGAAGTCTCTCTATTCTGGAAATTTCTCTGAATTGTTGGATCTGTGCAATAAAAGGGATAAAAGTTTGTTTCATTTCAGAGTTGAGGAAACGGATATCTGATAAAAAATAAAAATAAAAAAAAAAAACTAACTCCACGGACCTCCTAGGAAATACAACCAAAATAAATGCAGCTAAATCCATCTCTAGCCCCCAAACCTAGAGCTTTCTTCTAACAGAATCTAAAGTCAGGGGTTCTAAGAACACATTCTGAGAGACTCTGACATGGTAGTGATAACTGAGTGTCTTTCAGGACAGGTAATACAGTAACTTCTGCCCGTGACCTTGCTGCCATCACTCACAGAGCCACAGATGGACTGGCACCCAGCATGTTCAAGTTCCTATGTGGTCACCCTTCCAAGCATAGAGGGAATCCTGACCAATCATTTCTGTCAATTGTAGGACTCCTGCTGGCTTCACAGATAGAAGGTGAAGTCTAGAAACCACAGCCCCCCACTTCAGAGCCCCTACACTAAGACTTCTGAGAGCATACATCACTATATTCAGCCACCACAGTGATATTCGCTGTGCTTGGAGCCTCTCAAAGGAATCTGGGCAATGTCTGGGTAATAGACCTGTCATTGGCTCACTCTAGCTGATATTTCCCATTCAATTATAAGTCAGAGGTAGAGAAGATGAACACAGCACTCTTCCCACCCACCTACCCACAGATTCACTGGTTTTGGTTTCCTGTAGGAAATTGTGGTCTGAAAGTATTAGATGGAAAATTCCAGACTTGATCAATTCATCACTTTTATGTAACTGTTATTGTAGTATACTATTTTAATTGCTCGATTTTATTATTAGCTACTATTGTTCATGTCTCTTAAGTTAAACTTTCTCATAGGTATGCTATATAATAAAATACCAATATATATTATATGGTTCCAAAAATTCACTAGGGGGGTCTTAGAACATATCTTCCATGGAATGGGAGTTGACTTCTTTATTAAAAAAATAATAATATGAAGTGAAGACTTGTAAGTGCTTTGTCTTTTAATTTTTGTTTTTCAAAATATCTGTTCAGTCAAGACTGAGAAGAGAACGTGGCATCCTAGGATGGGCACTGAGACAACCTGATCATGTGGATCAGTGGCAGGTTTGTGTGTAAGTTTTCATGAGTGTAAATGTGGGCACATGTGTGCCATGGTGTGGAGGCCAGAGGATAATCTCAGGTGTCAGTCCCCACCTTCCACTGGCTTTGAGGCAGGGTCTCATGTTTCTCACTGCTCTTACCAGGTTAGCTGGTCATCTAACTTCCAGCAGATTCTCTGGCCTCAATCTCCCTTACAATAATAACATACATAATAAAATAACAGTATGTTATATGGTTCTAAACATTCACTAGGGGTCTTAGAACACATCTTCTTGGCTGTGATTACAGATGCCTGTCACAGCTTTTTACATGGGTGCTGTGGTTCTGAACTCAAGTGCTCCAGGGTGCTCAGCACTTGATCCTCTGAACCATTTCCCCAGCCCTTTGCGGCATGTTGGGATTACACCACTGTTAGACACAGGTGGTCAGCAGGGACTGTGGTGCTCATGCCCAGCAGGAGATCTACAAAGACTATCTGAGAGTTGATGATACTTGGTTCTCAAGATCCAGCTCAAATCTGGGCAAACAGACAGGCCATCTCTTGTGGAGGGTGGCTACAGAATGTAGCTCCAGGAATCTTGCACAGTGACTCACCTAGGATGGGAGATGGGTATCTCCTAGCAGACAGTTGGAGGTACACAAGTCAACTCTTGCTACAGAACTATTAAATGAGAAGTCCTAAACTATACATACTCCATTACTTCATTATCAATTCTCACAGCAGTTATGAAAAGGCCAGAATGACAATCACAATTTCAGAGTCAGACAGGCTAAGTGGTTGGAACATGTTGTCCAAATCCCATAGCTTCTAAGCTGGGATGCAAACCCAGGTGAGTATGACTCCAAGACCCAGCTAGAGAAATTGCTCTGGGAGGCACACATCCACTCTTAAGTTCTTGAGGTGTTTGTAAGGGAGCTGGAAAGAGGGGGGATGTACCCAAAGACACCTGGAAGTTCTAAATCAGACTGTCCAAAGTTCATCAGCCTCTGTGATGAGGAACGAACATGTCCTGAGTATTGTGCTGCCCATTTATAGTGACCCCCTAGTCACATGTGGCTATTGGGTGGAGGCTAGTGCAATTGATCCTCTGGGCTTCTAATAAATAAATTTATTTAGTCTGGATTTGTTTGATTTAATTTGTCACATTGTCACTGAGTAGGATTCAGTTAGTTAGAGATATTTCATACCAACGGTGTTCCCCACAGTTTGAGTGGCTCAAGCAGACTTCTTGAAGGGTGCAAGGCTTTGACAAGTTAGGATTTGAACAAGAGGCTTCCTGCCAGGCATATCCATCTTCCCTGAATAATGTGGTTCAGTCAAGAGTCCCCCAAATAAAGCCCAGGCCCTTCAGCTTGCAGATGAGGAAACCAAGAATGTTGGTCCTGATGCTGCATTCATTTTCACCTATTCTACACAGTGTGCCTGTGTTCTCTCTCTCTCTCTCTCTCTCTCTCTCTCTCTCTCTCTCTCTCTCTCTCTCTCTCTCTCTCTCTCTCTCTCTCTCTCTCTGTCTCTCTACTGTTTTCCTCCCAAAGTCATTTTCTTGTTCTTTGTACCCTCCCTACCAGTGCTTGCTGGACTTAGGCTCATTTTATCAACCTGAACATTTTCACTGGTTACCTATCAAGCGGAATCCTTTCCTCTCTTGCACTGGCTTTCAATATACTTGAGCTTCCACATCTATAATTGTGAGAATCCATTGCCTGATATAATAAGCACCACCACTCACAGAAAGCCTGCCCTGATTCTCACCAAAATATAGCCCCAACAACAGGAAACAGAAGCCCTCTCTCACCCTCCCTCACCACTGGTATTGCATGGGAATAAACCAAACACAGCATACTCATTCATCATATGATGTCTGACTCCATTCTTCCACCCCGAAGGTGACAAATGAACTTTCTGATACCATGCTTTCTTTCTATATCCCTGGTCAAAAATATTTGATGACCAGACAAGAACAGCTAAAACGGTCTTTGGCACAGAACTTTCACTGTCCCTCTCATGTCTGTACCAATCCTTGGTAATACAGGTCATACATGACAGTTCTCTCAGCCAGGGTATCCAAACCCTCCATGCCTGCTCTGTAGCTATTTCCTCCAAATCCAAACCTTCCCTTCAGAAAGGAGAAAGAAGGCTCACAAGACTCGGGAACCAAGTGAAACATACACATCTCAGAAAGTAAACAAAATTTACAAGGCTTAGGGAGCTCCTGAATCTTATAAGACCCTCAAGGCCCTTTTTTTCCCAAGGTTATAAAAAGCGGTGATAATTACTGACAAGAGAAGACTCACAGACCAGCCAAGCTGCCAGCAAGACCTACAGAGAAATCTGGAAATGCAGTTTTTGTAAACCATTATCCACAAGAGATGGACTTTTTAGTGATGCAGCTGCCTTTGAGTTATCCATGCTGGTAAGCAGTCTCTCATCTGATTACCCATGGTATTCCCAATAAACATACTGATTCACTGAGCTAGACTTGGGTGGAATTATATCTTTTTGTTCACATTTGTTCACATCCTTCATGTCACAAAATGATGGCCATTTTCGTTTCTAATTAATATAGTTTCCATGTGCTTCACTGACCTTTGGGAATATTCCCTGTATTTAATAAAGTCCACAGTAACACTCAAATTCTTTAACATAAGGACTGTAGGCTATGCAGAGTTTTCTGTATAGATTTGAGAGTGTCTGGTTTTGATTGTTTCCAGCTCTACTTGAGAGTTGATTGTTGAGATTCTTGCAGGGAAAGGCCCTTCTACTCACTTTCCTCCAAAAGAGTAGGCACACAACTTCTTGAGACCCCTCTCATATTCAAACATCTAAGTCTTGGGGATACAATGATTGTCATTTGCATCCTCCCATGATAACACTAAAAATGAAACAGGTCTTCAGATGTGAGATCTTCATGTTGTTGGGCTCCCAGGCCCTTGGAAGAATCAAACATGACATGAGGTCACCTTTGAGGTTCAGAGACATCTGCCCTACATGTCCTGAAACTCTCTGGATTAGAACACAAAGAAGAAACATGGCACCTGGCCTTTCCAGGGCCATAATCAAGGAAAATGGCAGCTACTTCCTAATGCACAGCCATTATTGTTACCTGGTTCAGTGCAGTTCTTGCTGCTCCAGAGTCCTGTGTCTTCGGAGGTCAGAGTGTCATTCACCTGCATCAGCTTCCTCCCCACCATCCACTTTCTGTCTTCTCCAATGAGGTCCATGATGTCAAGCTCTGGGGAGAAAAAGACAATCACTATACATCACTAATAGCCAAATATCAGCCTTTACCCATGCTGTAAGGGGAGTGTGTCTTAATCAGCCATCTTCTCTCTGCTCTTCATGAAACCTCAAACCCTCTTGGCTTTAAACACTGGCTGTTAATTCCTAATGGGCCCTACACAGGCAGCCTTGTAATGACAGATTAGAGTTTGTGTATAAATTCCTCACTGATTGAATAAAATGACTATGAGGTGTGTATTCTAAAGTGGATTCTAGTGTTTTCCTCAGTGGGCTTAAGTTCATCTGATACACAGTGTAACTCTCTTAATAAAGCAAATTTTACTAATGGTTATCTCTTCTCAGTTTAAATCCCCAGCCCCCAGTGACATGCTGGGAGATGCTTAACAATTAACACTGGGGGAGAGGAGTTACAACAGTATAGACTTGTAGCCATTGATCAATTTCTATGGTACCAATATTTCTATGAGTTACAGATTTAAGTTATTAATATGACATTACTGAGAATGGAGTAGGGAAGCAATAGGTAATATCCACTCCACTGAGTCAGTATGAGCTGGTTTTTCCAACTAAAGTCTACTACTCTCTGCTACTATTCCTTGAACCATCCCTCCCCCATATTCTCAGGATCTGCCTCATAGGGGCTACCCAAGCTAAGACACCAATTCACTATGCCCAAACACAGGCCAGAGCAAGTTTTCAACAAATAAGAGAAGGTAAGTCACAGAAGGGTGAGCCCAAACCTCTGGCTGAAATGATTATGGGGATGGAAATGTTGCAAAAAAAACAACAGAAAGGCCAAAGGCACAGGAAAGGAAAACATAGTCCATTCTAGTTAGTACATAATACAAGTGAAATATCCTCAGATAAGATAGTTGGAAGGGCAGTATATAACTTTTGGCCAAAGATACCATAGGAAGACAGTTAACATACAAGTGAGATCTAAGCAGGCAGGAAAGGCCATGTGATGTACACCTGGGTGGGTCTCTGTATGATTCATGTCTGGACAGGGATGACTAATAAGAAGGAATGGAGAACCTCACATTTTTCCACAGAACAGGTAGAACAGAAGTGCTCCAACAAAGGTTCCTGGTGGGAAAGAACAAGAGAGCCTATTGTCATGGAAGCTAGGGACAAGGAAAATTCAAGGACAAGTAGTCGACTATCTTGAACCTCATGGCCGAACCTAGCAAGACAAAGACAGAGAAATGACCACTGAAGCTTGACCTATGGGTCACCAGGAAATGGAAGTGACCAGTCAAGATAGCTCTTTCTAGCAACTGTCACTAAAGAAAGAAGCAAAGTGAGGCCATGACAACCTCTTGGGTGTCTAGAATGGCTGTGGTCAGATAATGGATATAAATACAAGATGAGGGTCTCATTTGTGGGCCAAGTGTCCTTCACACTGGGCCACAGGCCACACCCAGACACAATGACATGCTGTTCTGAAATGGTCCATGAGGAACTAGCTAATGGCCACCAAATCCCCTTCTCTGTTTCTACAGGGATCACAAGTTCCCAAGTGATTTTGCCTTCATTATTGAATTAGATCCTCACAACACCATCCAAGAAAGAAATGGGGAACAGGAATGTTGTTTCTGCAACAACCAATCACAAGCAGGTCATAGTAGGTGCTCGTTAAATGGGAGTTGAAATCACCATTCATAGTTTTTAGATGGGTAATGTGAAAGTCCTGAAAATTTCTCAAAATCATACTGCTTGTAAGGCTATAGATAGTAATAGCAGCTCAGGCGTCTAATCAAAGAAAGGGTGAAATAATACGACAAGCAATCATTTCAACTCCAAATCACAAAATCCTATATGGTAATCATATGAATTAGGTTGGTCAAAAATGTCATGACAATGTTAAAGAGAGAGTTCAAAGTTTAAGCAACTTTGTATACTTTGGTTAAACTGGTTGGTTGATCTTGTGATTAATATTGATGACAGGCAGAGAAAAAAGAAAACAACTAAAAACTCATGAATAAGCAGTAAGGTCCATGGCCTTAAACTCCAAAAATCAGTCCTAAAGTATGAATATATTATAAATCTATTATAATACAATCTATTACAAATCTATTATAAATTATCAAAAATGTAGGGGCAGGCATTCCCTTTGCCTCAATCTGGGACTTGGAAGCAGTTCCTAGGGGAAAGATCTGGGCCCTGCTGGCTTACGGGATGTGATCCCAGAAGACACTGTAAGGCATGTCTATGAAATAAGTATGTTTATATGAAATAAGTATGTTTCAAGCCAGTAGCCAAAATGAGTGAGAAGTACCCAATCCTTCCAGAAGCACTGAGAGTCAGCGTGGATGTGTCTCTCAGACACTAAAGGAATGAGGGGCATAGGTATTTATCTATACTCCCTCTCTCTTATTGGTTGAAGGCTGGTCCCAGAAACATGAATTCTCCAGTATTTCCAGTCTTTTACATGGCAATTTAATGTGAACACAGCAAAGGCTTTAACAATGAGATGCAGGGTATGGAGGCTGTGCTGTGCCCATGAGCACTGAAGAGTTCAGAACAGAGATGGGCAGGGTATCATGACATCTGCCAGCCCATGTGGTATCTAGAGATGGAACCATGATGTGACTGGCAGATTGGTCATTCGACTGTCCTCATAATGTGACTCAGAAAAACGCCCCATGTAGAACTGCAATCCTAAAGTTCAGAAAGACCCAAACGGACTGCAGAGAGGCAAGAGTATTCCGTCCAGTGACTTCCAAGTTCTTTCTTATGCCAAGTTTCCATGGCTCTGTAACTCTGAGAGAAAAGCTGATACCAATTAAGAGATGTAAAAGCAAAGCCAGCTATTGTAGCAGAAAATTAGAGGATTTTTTTAAACATAATGATTCAATATCTTCAGGAATTAGAGACTATTAAGACAGCACCCCTGAATTCCAAAACCTACAAACTTTTATCTCAGCAAAAATAGACTTGACCACAGACCTCTGATATAACAATGCAGCAACTAGTCAAAGAAAAAAAATAATAGTACATTGCAATGAGAACCAAGTTTGATAGTACTCGATTTGAGTTCATTTGTCTTCCTAAAACTCTCAGTGAGCTAACAGGAGACAGTTGGTTCTGGGTCCAGAGTAGAAGTGACTTTCTAAAGACCAGAACCAATTCGTGGTCATTTCAGCCACCTTGAATGGACGAGTGGTTCTATTTACTGTCTATCATGTGTAAACAAATTTCCATTCTTCAGAATATTTCGCTGAATAATCCTATGTGAGAACGTTAGTTCCATTTTGCAAATAAGGAAAGAAAAGCTATGGCAGAAATAGAGATTTGAACCCAGTACAACTGATTTCCAAGGGTTACAAACTTCTTGGTAGGTACATGGGTTCCCATCACTCTTCGGTTGCACCGAATAGGTAATGGTAAGGTAGATCCAAAAGGCAGCCTGCATTGGATAACAGATTGGGGTGAAGATAATCTCACAAGACCTGTGTCCTCAGAGGTAGTATTAGGCATGAGCAGCCCAGCTTGAGAACATTATAGGCCAAAGAACAAAAATTCTAAAATTCCACTCTATGTGGGGTGCTCTTCTCTGCAGTTCGATACAGTGTTCAATTTTTGTTTTGTTTTTATTTGTTTGGGTTTTATCCTTCTTTTTTTTTACTTATTGGTTTCCAGTCTGACATTTTTATACATGAATGCAGTGTATTTTGATCTGGTTCTCTCCACCTACCCTCCCTTATCTCTCCCCTTCCCCTCATTAACACCATTCTTCTTCCCAATAATCCCCATCTAATCTCCATGCCTTTCTTTATTGTTTGATCCTTTAAGTGAAGTATAGGTCGCTAGCACGATCATGGGTGAAAGGTTATATACTACCATGGGCAACTTTCCTGTGCTTACACTAATGATGAGCTTGACTCACCCTCTCCTGGTAACCATTAGGTACTCTGGGATATGGGGGGGAGGGTCTCATGTATCCCTCCTACATTGAAAGTGATGTTCTGATAGGTTCAATCTTGTGCAGGAAAACACAGCTGCTGTGAATTCATGTCGTATTCACAGGGAAGCGTTGTACAGCCCTCCTCCCCATCCTCCTGCTCCTACAGTCTCTCTGCCCGGCCTTCTGAAAGTCCCTGAGTCTTGGAGGGGAATGGTTTAGATGCTTTGTTCCAGGCTGAGCACACAGTATTTTGGGGAAATTTTGCGAAGAATGCTCCTTTGACCTAACTACTGCCCGTTGTATAAGAAACTATGACTTGGGCTCAAGTCATGCTAACCTATGGGAATAGTGAGATTTAGAGGGCACTTTGACATGCTGTCTGTTCTGCATAGTTTAGTGTTTGATTTTTTTATTGTTGTTTTTTTACTCGAGTCCAGGCTGACCTGGAACTCACCAAATCTGGCCGAAAAAACACACAGTAAAGCTCCTTCTTCAGACTCCAGAGAGCTGGGATTAAAGGTGTGAGCCACCAGGCCTGGCTTCCACGTGTCTAATTCTTACACCTGGGAGGAGGGACAGAGTGTGGGCAGTGAAGAGACCTGGGAGGGTGGAGAAGGCAAAGGGGATATGGAGGGGTGCCCCTGCTTACTTTTTCCCTGCCCCCCACTCACCTCTCCGTGTCCTTGAACTTCTCTGCTGCAGCAAGGAGGCTGTCTCGCAGAGCTACACTTGAGCAATGTCAACAAAAACACTTGGCCCTCATCCATTGCATTCTTGGCTCCTCTTCTGCCAGGCCCTGGAAGTTGCATGAAGGGCTGGGGGTGGGGGACACGGAGGTTCTCATGTCACATGTTACCAGCAGAGGCAGCCCCCATAGGAGAATAGGTTCCAAGAAGGAAGGGGGCAGGAGCATGCTGTGGGGTTGGTGTGGGGCACTGCTGGCAGGGGAGGAAGGCCAGTTCTCAACCAGAGACCAAAGCTGCATTCACTGAGAAAAGGAAGAAAGTGGAGACTGGATGCCAAGTTTCCATTACAGAGCTGTGTCCTCACCCTCTTGCACTCTGGCTCTCTTGCCACTCCCCCCCCCCTCGTGTGCTCTCGAAAGTGTGTGTGTGTGTGTGTGTGTGTGTGTGTGTGTGTGTGTGTCCTTCCCATGACTGAAGCATACAGAACCCAAGGATTTCTGACACCAAGAATGGATCTTCATGGATGCCCCCTGAACCAAGAGTCCAGTTTCACAGCCTTTACCCCAACACTGACACACTGTCTCCTCTGAAAGCCTGACCCATAGGGCTACCTACCCTTCTCAGCTTCTGGTCATTCAGAGAGCTAGCTCTGTTATCTGCTGAGGGTTTAACTTCCCAGACACCTGGATAGGCAGCAGATGGCATTGTTGCTGTAACACTGTTGGCATCATCAGTGAACCCAGAAGGGGGTGGGGTGGATATGGGTGACTGGGGAGATAAATGCTATCAAAGTATGAAAACGTCATACATGAATGACATGATATTCAGGAAAATGTCATAACAAAAGTCATTACTTTGTGCAATTAATGTGCAATAATAAAAATAAGTAATTTAAAAAGATGTCTTAAAGAACTTCTATGTCCCTCACTTCTGTGCCACCTCACCACACCCTCCTATTACCCGGGCTGATGCTGTGGAGGAGGAGGCTAAGAAGCCAAGACCTGAGTCTACTTCTGGTTCCAGAGCCCTGGCATGCACTTCCCACTTTGTCCTATGGCCCCAGGAGCCTAGGGAAGTGCCTTATGGGATCAGCAACCTTCACAGAAAGCACATATTATCTGCTCTCTGGAGAACTGGAATGCTGGCCTGCTATTTAAAAAATAAAAAACTGGGGTGGAGAGAGTCCACCATTCCCAAGTATCCAGAGAACCAGAGCAATGGCTCTTCACTCGAAGCTGCCTTGTGTATCACTCAACAAAGAGCAGAAAGTCCTAAAGGCACAAGGACCGAGCTGATGGTGGCAGCCGCTGACTCCAGCTCTAGCCTGCCTCCGAGCTCCTCTCCAAGGCTATAAATACCCACCCTGCAGTTTACACAGCTGCCTCCACTTTGTTCACCCCAGGTCTTCACCTCAGGGTTAGAGGTCCTGCTTGCATAAGCCAGCAGCCAGCAGACCGCCTTCTGCATGCTCCAGTGACTATCACCACCCTCCACATGCCCCCCTTCCTACCCACCCCTTGCATCCCAGGAGGATGGCCAGACGGCTCTCATCCTCTATGGATGGAAGGGGCTTTGTGTGGTGAAGTTCCTTCCCTATAGGTTTCTGAAACAAGAGCTTCCCTTTGAATGTTTTGTGGTCCTGTGGAAGGAACATCCCACCACAGCAAGCTGCCAAACCCACCAGGAGAGAAAGACATGGAGGCTAACACAGACTACACCTTTTTCCCTCAATTGCCTGGAAGCTTCCAGAAAGGGGGAAAAAAGCAGAGGAGACTGAGAAGGTGTCTGAGAGAATTCTGAGCACAGAGAAGCTATGGATTCCATTTGACTTAGCTGTATGCACGCAGTAACTGGTGGCCAAGGAACCCTGAGAAGCAGATGAGCTGGTTAACTCACAGTAGTCAGCAGCCTTCATGCTTCATTTAAGCTTCTGCCCAGTGTCCCTGCTCTAAGAAGAGTACTGAGGTTGAACCACTTTGAGGGCCTCGGTTCCTCTGAGAGGAGTCCTTTCACTCAGAAGGGGAAGAAGCTACCCAGTAACAAACCCCAATAGGGTACTTCACAGAACACCCTGTTCTGGGATCTTGGGGGTTGGTGGCATCATCAGACCCTGCTGGGTCCAGAAAAAAGTTAATATCTTATAGGACCCACAGACCTCTCTGGGCATACTGGGCATGGAATGTTGCTCCTGGAAGCCAAGGGGTAGCCATCTCAGCACATGGGCAAAGGGACATAAGGGAATGGGCTGAAGCCCCGAGGGAAGCAGGGAGAACACACTGATGGGTTCAGGACTCCCTGAGATGGGTGGTACAAAGCCATGCCCAGCCTGGGTATGAACTCACCCAGGACAAGAAAACAGGAAGTCCTCTCTTTCTCCCTATTTCCCACCAAAATCTCCTCAACTTCTGTCCTTCTGACACTGAGCTCTCCATTGTCCCACCCTACACATCCACTCCAACCCTGGAAAGGCATGAGAAGGAGCTGGCTGAGCCCTTGGAAAGAATGGACTTGGGAGAAAAGCACCCAGATCAGGCCTGAGCTGAGAATCCAAACAGCCATGAGGGTAGGGAAGGTCCAGGAAGGGTGGTCGTGAGACTGACAGAGGTAGACAGTTCCCACAGCACCTTGCCCCTAACCCATCCCAACCCCACTGCTGGCAGAGGGGAGCCTTCCCAGACCCTCAGGAACCCCCTTAACAACACCTGCCTGTGTTTGATTGTTCCTTCCCCAGCCTTACTTTCAGATTACAGGCACAGAGAAATTCAGCGTTCTGTTTGATTTTCTCACCACCATGTTTCCAGCCTGCATCTGCCTTCCCAAAGCTGACCTGAAACTCAGTAGATGCATCACAGCCATAGAATTCTGGTTTATTACTAGAGTCTCCACCTGGTGAGACAGGGGTCTCATCATCAAGACCCCAAGGGAAGAAGAAAGTATTGGACGTCTGGAAGGAACCAGGCAGGATAGGCACGCAGACATACCCTTAGTAAGATGTACAGTCTGAGGATGTAGTTCTGAGGTGAGCTTTGAGAGTCTTTCTCCTGCTTTCCCAGTGACAGGAGCACTGCTGGTCCCAACACCACTCTGAGAAAGCAGGACTATTACTTATTTTTAATGAGGCATATGTATCCATGCATGAAAAGGTCTAAGTAGTGACAGACAAATGTCTTCCTCAATTGGGCTGCATTTCAGAACAGAAATTCCAAATTTCCTGGTAGCTCCAAGCACTCCCTAGAAGTTTCCATTGGGCGAGGGGCTTGGATAGGTCCAGTAGAACCCATGGCTATGGAAGTGAAATTGAAGGAAGGGAATGATGCGACACAAGTTACAGGTTTCATCTGGCATCGAGAAGAGGATGGAGACCCGAGGGACGTTCTTGTCTTCATGAAAACCTCTGCAGACCTACAGTTAGTCTCCACCAAAGAGCAAGGGACTATTGGGTCCCATCAATATTATACAAGACTCAGGAGCACATACCAGAGTTAAGTCATATCCCCACTGCACCTCATGGGAGGAAAAGAAGGAGGAAGAGAAGAATGGCGTGTTTCTCAGGTAGCCAAATGGACTGTGTCAACCAATACTCCACCCACTCACTCAAGGGTCAGAAGCTCAGCTCAATCTGTATTGGCATCTGTTCAATTGATCTTGCAACAAAGACAGTCATACAAGGAGTGATAATGCTGGAGAGAACAGAAAATAGGAAGAAAGAGAGCAGACATGGCTTCAGATACACCCACATTCAATGGATAGCTCTGGTCTGAAGTGAACATCTCCTTTCAGAGAAAGGAGGGAATAGCTAAAATGCTACTTGTCAAACATGTTTCTTTGACTGTCTGACCAGACATTGAACTTGTCAGTGCATTTCTTTCTATGCTTCCGAAATGTTCTCCCAGATAAGTTCCTACATTTCAGAAGTCAAAAGTACCCCAAACACCACCATAATCAGTTGAAATCTATGCTTTCCAAAAGTCCTCTCTATATTGTTGGGATCGTGCCTTACTTATGCCTGTCCTGTTCAAGATTATGGCCACCAGTCACATGTGGCTGTTACTCCCTTTAACCATACAACTAGAAACCAAAACTTTAACTTTTTAAAATACTTTTTCTATTTTTATTAACTTTACTGCATTTAAAAATGTTTTTTTCTTTTTATTATTCACTTTACTGTATGAACAAATTATGTGTTGCTCATACTCCCTCGGGGTGATCCTTTTTTGTCTCCTCTGCCCTCATTCCACTGAGGGCCCTCCTCAGCACAGTTATTTAAAGTTTTAATTTTATTTCATTTTAATTAATGAAAACTTGTGTTTAAATAGCCAAAAGTGACTAGTGGTCACCACAAGCTTTGGTCCTGATCCCATAAGCAGAATGTTTTCTTCCCAAGACCAAAGACCAAGGCGCAACCATGATTCCATATATGCATTTTTGGGACAACTTGAGGCAAAGAAAAATGTATTGGCTTGTATCACTTTTCATTGCTGGGACAACACAAATGTCCAGAAGCAGCTTAAGGAAGGAAAGGGTTTATTATTTTTGCTTACAGGGAATTCTCCTGGTGGGGAAAGCATGGCAGGATGCAGAAACTGGTCTCTCATCCTCACATCAGCAGGGAGGAAGTAGAGAGAGTGATGAATGCTGGTGCTCAGCCAGCGATCTCTTTTTTTTTTATATAATTCAGGACCTTCCTCACAGTTAAGGTGAGTCTTCCCACCTTAACTAACCAAATTCAGATACTGCTTCACAGGTGATGCTAGGTCCTGTCAAGTTAAATATCCATTTGGAAACTGAAGCTTTAATTTTATTTAATTTTAGTTCATGTAAACCTGTGTTTAAGTAGCCTCACAACTGGTGGTCATGACCACACAAGGGTTAGCCTTCTACCTTAAGCAGAATGTCCTCATTCCAAAGGCAAGTATCGAAGCAGAATTCAAATCCCATCACACACTTCAGGGCAAATTAAAGCAAAAGAAAATATATTGACTTTTAGATAGTGGTGACCAAACATTCTAATGAGACAAGAAACTGACGTTTTCCTCATATTTGTTTCTTTTAAGCTTTCTTTTTCTTTCCAGGAATAAGAAGGCATCTGATCTCAATACTAAGTGGGAATGCTGAGTCTTCAGGGCTCAAAACCAGCCTCAAGCCCTCTGAGACAGAAGAGCTGTCATCTTTGTGCTCTGTGGCCAGAAACATCACAAAATCAGATGTAAAGCTAAAACAAATTCGAGAAATCATGTGATTACCCACCAGGAAAGGTGGCTGGCTTATAACAGGAAATCATCTTTCTAGGTACAGACTTGGGGTTCTAACCCCAGATGTATCATCAGCCTTGGAGAGTTGAAGAAGCTCAGTCCTTTTCTCCCATTACTGTATGTAAACCTTGAACAGCATTAGTGAGCTGACCTCAACTGTCCCTTTACCTGGATTTCAAGTGTATCTGTTAAGTCTAGGGCAGAGTCATCTGTTGATGACTGGCAGGGTCCCCAGGCTTCAGAAATGGATGGTACACATGGCTTTTGGAAGAGTGGGAAGAAAATACTAGAATCTTGGTATCTACCACAGGCCACTTTAAAAATGAGAAAAACACATATTTGATAATTTCAAATCTGGGTTGGCAGCTATGACCTACACTGAGCCTGAGCCAGCATATGTCTAGAATGAATGTAACTGAAGGGCACCTGCCACCCATGGCAGGGAAGAAGCCTGAAGGAAGAGCACAGGGCAGGCATGGAGACCTTCCTAGCTCTCTTGTTTTCATAGTTAGATGGCATAGGGCACTTTAGATCATTTTAACTTAATGTATTCACCAATATCATTTTAAATAATAAACTATTTTTAATGAAATGGGTCGATGACCTTGAAATATTTTGTACCATACCTATGTATACTTAGTATTTGTTTGGAAAATAACTTTAAAAAATTTGCTGACCTTAGTGATGAACTGTACATTTTTCTCTTAGAAAAAAAGACAACTACTATAAAAATGCTGACCTTTTCTGGGGAGGCGGATGGCCACCAGTTATGTATGTCTAGAAGACATTTTCAAAGCACATAGACATACACCTGCATACTATCCCCCATCTAAACACACGTCCTTCAAAATGGTATTATACATTATATGAATGTATGTGTGTGCATGTCTGTGTAGGTGTGAATGCACATGTGTGCAAGTGGAGGCCAGAGACAACCTTGGGGTCATCCTCAGGAATGCCCTTCACCTCCCATTGTCCTGCAGCTCACCAATGTGGCTGGACTGAGGGTCAGTTGAGCCCCGGGATCCTCTCACCTCTCCGTCTCTAGTACTGGGATCACAGGTGTAGTATGCCACACCTTGAATTTTTATGTGACTACTGGAGATTGAACCCATATCCTCATGCTTATGAGCCCAACACTTTACTGACTAAGCTATCTCCTCGGGCAAAAACAATGTCTTAATATTGAATGAGAAAGTAGCTATTTCAGTAAAAAATATGGAAAGACCATTTTCTATGGAAAGACCATTTTGAAAACAAATATCAAGAAATAAAGATTGTATGGCCCACCTAAAGTAGACTTGTGCAATCTAATTAAAGTATTATATAGAGTTTCATTAAATTTTGAACTCATATATGAAACACATGTAAATGTAATGCCCTCTGAAAAGTTGTTAAGAGCAACTGAAAGCCAAGATGAGAAGTCTCTGTGTATAACTGGTAGATGAAATTGAAAACTTAATGTCTTAATTGTCTACAATGTGGTTCTACCATTGGGTGAAGTATCTGTTTTAGATAGGCTAGTCATTAAGCTTCAACATGAAGACAAACTGAAACCTAAACAGATCTTCAACTCCATGTTTCTCAAGAACTCCATTTTCAAAAATGAGTATATGGATTCAATTATATTTTACTCAAAAAGTCACATTATGGAATTTTGTTAAAATATGTTTATTCTGTTCTGTGAAAAACATGGATTATTATTTTAAAAGAGTTTATCTTTATTTTTATCTCTTAAATTTATGTTTCTGGATTGTATAGGGCCTGAAGTTATATCATCTAGATGTTCTTCTTTAAAATAAAAAAATTAAATACACAATTAGTCTTAAGTACATCATTTTATGCATATATTCCTAAGATACACTACAGAATGGATGATACACAATTTCTAAATGGACCCATATTGTTCAGTTTCAAGTGACACCATCCTCCTACCTAAGCCACAGGCTGAACCCCAGGCTCTGAGGGTGTACCCCATGTCTGGGTTTTTCACATGGCTAATACGTTTGACCCCTGCACACCTGCCAAATGTGTTCCCTCGCTTCTTTTAAAAGCTCACATTTTTGTTTTCAACTGAGTAGAATTTGACCACACTCCATTCCTTTGGCTCCTCAAAATCACTGCTATTTCCATCATTTGTGCTTGGATAAACAGTCCAATTTATTCCCAAGTACAAGTACAAAATTGTGTGCTGTTTCCTCTCGGGCTGCCTCGTCCCTGCCATTGCAGAAGAGAGCAGGAGCTGAGAGTCCCTCATCCCGGGCTTCTCTTAATTCATGCTGACTACAGAAATGTCAAGAAGGAGTCAGGCCAAAGGAAGAATAATGAAAGGCAATTTCTTCTCCTCAATTCTAACTGAATATGGCCATTCAAAGGCACCAAGTTTCAGGGATGTCCTAAGGATGGAGAGAAGGGAGACGGCTGACAGGGACCAGGGATGAGAAGACACGGTGCGAATAGTGAGGAAGGACATTTCATAACCTCACGGAGAATAAGAAATGTGTCTCTGGACAATGGTGACCTGACAGCCATCCACGTGTTTCTCACAGGCAGTAAGCTTCCTGCCTCTGTTCCCCTTTTCATATTGGCCCCTAGGACTTCTACAGAGGAGTTCAATAACCATCACTTGTTGAAATTAAATAAGAAATTAAAATGTTAGCTACAGGACTGGAGAGATTTCTCAGTGGTTAAAGGTGCTTGCTTGCAAAGCCTGATGGCCCAGGCTTGATTCCCCAGTACCCACATAAAGCCAGATGCACAAAATGGCATGTGTCTGGAATTTGTTTGCATTGGCAGGAGGGCCAGGTGTGCCCATTCTCTCTCCCTCTTCCTCTCTGTCTCACTCTCTGCTTATGAATAGAAATAATTTTAAAAAATGTTAGCTGCACTGACAGTTTGGTCCCTACATTCCCCACCCAATCCCCTTAACTTGAAGCAACCTCAGACTTCCCTTCTGAGATCAACCCTTCATCATACCCAACCTTCCTATTGTGAAAAGCAGTTCCATCCAGTCAAACAGACTGTGCTAAAGGTATGGATACCTACACAGGATGTCCCCAAAGGACTGATTAGGGAGAAGAGTCTAATGGGAGGGTTAGGGTCATGCACTCAATGTCATAATGGATTGCCTTCCCACAGGTTTGAAGCAATGAAAAAAAAAGTAAAAAAATGGAAAGAAAGTTCCAAAATTATGATCCAAAATAAACCTTTAATCTTTGTACATTAATCATCTCAGGTATTTTGTTGTAGTGGTAGAAAACTGAGTAACAAACTGACCAAAGATCCATATCCCTTAGGCTGTTATGATTGGTTTGATATAAAGCTATAACTGAAGCAGGTGGATCAAAGCCAGGAGACTCATCCACTCTCTTTTAATGAGCCTGAATCTGGAGGTAGGAGAGCCCAGAGCCCAAGTTCAAGAACACAGCAAGGCACAAAAGGTGACCAGAGCCAGCTAAAGTCCCAATGACATCACGCCAGCCCTGAGATCTGAATCCAGGATGGCCATAAGCTTTCCAGTCACATATTGCAATGGCTTCCCTCTGAGCCAAGCTGGGTTGATTTTTTTTTCTAATAGCAATTGTGGTCATTTGATTCAGGTGTCCCCCATGCTTTGTCCCCAGCTGATGGCAATTTGGGTACTAGAACCTTGTTGGAGGTGTGTTGTCGGGGGCGGGCTTATGGGGGTTACAGCCAGCTTCCCCTTTCCAGTATTTGGCACACTCTCCTGTCGCTGTTTGCAGTGCTATGGTGGAGGTGATGTCCACCCTCTGCTCATGCTGCTGTTTTCCCCATCCATTGTGCAGTTTCCCCTCGAGTCTGTAAGCCAAAATAAACCCTTTCCTCCATGAGCTGCTTTGGGTCAAGTTCTTTCTGTGGCAATGAGAAGCTGACTGCAACAGCAGCCAACAGACTCCTTGCTGATACATGCTGCCACATTTTAAAAATCCCATCCCATGAAAAACGGATGAAATCCGAAACAGAAACCCACTAAAGTCTTCTCCAAACCTTCTTGGCTTTATCCTGTGTCCATAGTGGTGCACAGCTAGACAAAGAACTCTGGGAAACTGGGACTTAAAGGAGACGCTGGGGAGCTGGGGACATGGCAGAGCAGGTAAGAGCACTGATATCATGAGTGTGATCCAACGTGATTCACCCACACCCCAGTTACCCCCGTCTTGGAGGGGCAGAGACCAGAGAATTGCTTGGACTTACTGGTCATCCAGTCTAACTCTGGACTTAATGAGAGACTATCTCAAGGAAGCTACATGGAGGAGCCGTAGAGGACAACACTCAATATTCTCCTCTGATCTCTACGAGCATGTGCGTGGGAGTATACATCTGTACACAAATGCATACCCTATACACACACACACACACACACACACACACACACACACACAGGCTGAAAGAAGACCCTGAAAGTGGATAAAGTATATACATAACCCGAGATACCAGCCAGCTTGGACCTGCTCAGTCAGAGGCAGTGGGCCACCCATTCAAAGACACCAAGGCCTCCAATGTACCTCATCGTGAAGCTCAGGCGGCAGTGCGAGAGCTGTCCTGGTCTGCATTCCTGAAAAGCCAAGGTTAAGACAGAGACCTGGGTGTACTTAGTTTATTTTATGGTGGAGGAGTGGGCGAGAGTAGAGAGACGAGGAAAGGGAAAAGCCTAGAATGGTGCATTATGGAGGCGCTTGCTCCCAGCGCTGAGAGCACTCGCCTCCTAGAGACCCAGAGATGCATTCAGAACACCTCCCTAGACTGTCCACCTAAAGGACTGCCTCTATTTCCTGTCCCCTTCAGTTGAAAGTTGCCTTAGGAGCCTGAACGACACAAATTCCAGCTGGCTCTTTGAGTGGGTCAGCTTCTGCCTGTGGAGAAACCCCAGCCAGGAAGGCTTCAGAAGCAGAAAGGCACATCCTCTCATAGCCATGGAAGTCTGAACTCACAATGACCTGCCCACTGTAGCCACACCACAGCCAGAACCCAAACTGAGGACAGCTGAGTGGACCTCTCAAGGGAAACCTCTGGAAGGGAACCTTGGCCTTGTCTCTTGAAGCAAGTGGGAAGAAGGGAATGGTTCTGAGTCGCAGTGGACCTTCCTCTTGGGCTCTCCTCTCCTCATGGAACTTGACTCCAGACCCAATATTCCTCCCCTGCTCACCATGGACAGCCTGCACACCACACCTTTGCAAGTTGGAAACTGAAGCAAGTAACAGAGGTCCAGAGGCCAATGCAAAGAGAGAGAGAGTTCAAATCTCAGGTTCAAGTCTCAGGTCCACCAGGAGGAAAGGGAAGCTGGGGAGAGAGGACACTGCTGAGCCCCATAGTGGCAGGCTGGGGCCAGCAGGGCTTCCCTGGCCACCACATGCAGCCTGAGCAGTGGGCCAGCCGGGACTAGATCTCACAATTCAGCCAGGGGCGATGTCCCTCGTGCTAATTTCAGAGAGCCCCTGCAAGTACATTTCTATTGATTGGGGATTGGCTTAAATCGTCAGCAGCACCCCACACACACACCATCACCACCATGATTATCTTCCAGAGTTCTGATGGGCAGCACTGATATCTAAGGCAGACTTAGGAAAACACCCATTGAAAACGAAGCACACTGTCGTTTTCTCAAGGTCCCACCCAGCCTCCCTGTACCAGCCATAGGTTATGGAGATGGGGTGACTTGACCTTGGCTTCAGGAGTGGGCCACCCCTGAGAAAAACTGGGGGAATCTGCATGTGACATGGCTCTGAGTGAAGAGAATAGCTCAGGAGCAATGAGTGACTCCAGTGGGCCAGTGACATGTGAAGGGACGCTGTCTGGAGGCTTTCTGGAAGGAGGACCTCTCACTCCTCAGGACGCATTGCCAGAACCATATGTGGCTCTCTGTCTATGTGAAGAGACACGGTAGCCTTATTGCCCATGGCGGAAGATGGCTTTGGGACGAAGCTAGCATAAGTGGGGGAGGGGCAGAGAAGGAAGCTGGGTTCTTGATATGGTGGCTCATCCATCACTTCAGCTTCAATGTCCACATATATGGCAGAATCTTGCATTTTGAACTGTCTTAGTTTTTGACAGTGTGGTGTGTCATGACTGATGTACCATATCACATCTTCTTCTAAGACAACTCATTGTCCCCAAGCCATCAGACTGCTGTTCACAGTACTGTCTTGCACCTTCCTGACCTCTGCGGCCTTATGAACACAGGAGGATCTTCTAAGAAGGTATCCTTGCTTCTGAAAACTGCCCCATGGCTCTGCCTCTGTGGACAGGAAGATACTTTCACAGAGGCAGTGAACACAAAAAAACCTCTCCTCCTTGTCAGGAACCATACCCACCAGGGAAAACCACCTTCATTTGTAGGGTGAGGAAGAGTGAGTAACCACATGTTCTCACCTTGTCTTCACCAGGGCAGCCCAACTATGGCTGAGGAGGAGAGAAACAGAGGGAGCACAGAAAGGAATGAGAAGTCCAGTAAAAATCCCTAGCTCTCTGAGAACAGCATTTGCCTCAGAGATGTTCACCGAAGTCAGGAATGCTGTCATCTAACATTGGGGACATGGTGGAACATGAATTGAACCTCATGTGGGCCTTGGAGCATCAAAAGTGCTACAGAAAGTCATTCCTTATCACCTCCTCTGCCCAAGGCCAGGTTTCCAATTAGAATCTATTGCATCTATGACTCGGGTTGCTCTCCCCTCTCTGACGACAGTGACAGGGAACAGGTCCGTCATGCCAGAGGGCTTTCCTAATGGGAAGCAGAGCCTATGCTGCAAAATGATGCTTTCAGCAATGGTGTGCCTCGGGCTTCTAAAGGAGTCACCGAGGACAGGGGACTCATAGGTTCAATCTTTCATGAGAAGCAATGAACCAGCAGCACGTTCTCTTCCTCTGAGGCAGACCAAACGGCTCTTTTCACAAAGTCATGTCCAGGATGCACAGGTTGTGGTGAGAAATTGTGTATATATGTATATCTGGTTCTTTGTGTTCAGTTCAGGTCTCCTTAGCTTTATAATAACTACTGTTCTTGCTCTTATCACTATTTCTAAATACAAAACTTTGGTAATGTCCCCTCGGTGAGATAACATGGGATAACTGTGAAAAAATAATAAAAGCATATACAGGCTCATACACTCATAATCTCTGCCATCCTGGATATGCCTACCTCATACAAGGATGGCTTAGCATGCTTCTGTTGCATTTCAATACCTCACATGACAACAAGTCTGACTGTCTCTGAAAATAAAAATAAAACAACTCAAAATCTAGTCTAACAATTTTTCAAAGGTCTCAAACTACATGTCTGGTTTTTGCATTGGACTAGACTGCTGTTGATCCAAAATCAGCCTGACAATTGTCCTGAAAGACAACGTGATCACCTCATGACCATGGTCACTTGAGCAACAGGGCCTAGCCTGGCTCCTCCACCTTCTAGCCCCCACCTCAGGGATCATTGCTTGGTTTATTCTGTTAAACTCAGAACACCTGGATTCTTATCCCACTTCCATAGATGGATAAGCTGTTTTATAAAGATCTGATAGGTACTTCAAAAAGAGAGTTTTACCTTACAGAGAAAATATATATAAAAGAAAAAGAAATTATAGCAAATATGAACAGTGAGTGGGATCTCAGTGGTGGGCAGCTAAATGTGCATTGTGTAATTTTTTCATGTTTCTGATGACTGAATATTTTCATATTTAATATTGGGGAGGAGAATGTTACAAAGATTTCATTAAGCAATAATATTACCCCCCATAGAGTATCTGAAAGTGTTATCAAGAAAGATTAATGCATGGGTTGGAATGGTTCAGTTGGTAAGACACTTCCTATGCAAGCATGAGGACCTAAATTTTTTTATTAATTAATTTATTTTTAATTGTCCATAATGAGATACATTATTTAATGGGCAGACAATAAGTTGTTAGCCCCTGTTCCCCAATGCCCCTCTTCCCCATCCACTGTCAGCTGGATATCCTCCTCCGTGGGCAGTCTGGATCAGTCCTTGAGGCAGGGGACCATGGATAGCCTAGAAGACAGCCTGGTTCTGCCGGCCTTAGAGGGTTGCTACTGAGGGCGGCCATTACTTTGGGTATTCCCCCCCACCAAGGCTCTCACAATCTTTCCGCCCCCTCTTCCGCTCATTTCCCTGAGTCGTAGTGGGTGAGTATTAAGGCTGTTTTATTGTTGAGATTTTAGGGGTCTCTGTACTTCTAGATTAGCTTTTGTCGAAAATAATTGGTGTCTGTCTCCTTGGTTTATCCTTTGTTGGCTGATTGGCTGTGAGGACCTAAATTTTGATGCCCAGAACCCACATAAAATCCTGGGTGTGGTAATGTGTGTCTGTAATGCTAGTGCTCGGGAGGTGGAGACAGGCAGCTCCCTGGAGCTAGCTGGCTAGCTACATTAGCCAAATCCATGAGTTCTGGGTTCAGTGAGCAACCCTGTCTCAATAAATAAGGTGGAGAGGAACTGAGGAAGACACTTGATTTTGATCTCTAGCCTCCACGCACATGTACATGTGTCTATGTGCACCCGCATTGCACCTGTACACATGCATTTCTACACATATAAAGACACACATACACACATGCTCACACACCACATACCCATGCAAACAAAAAAGGAAAATTAACACATGGCCAAATTCAGAGTGTACAATGAGCCACTCCAGTGTACCTGGCTTTGTGGCCACTGTGTTCAGATCACTTGGTCTAATTCCTAAATATGGCAGGGCACTGTTCTTCAGCACAGCTCCCTAGACCACACCCACACTCACTATGCCTTGGGTGACACAGAGCTGATATGGTCACATCACTGAGGAGCAGAGTTCCTGGTGGCATCAGGCAGTGGGACTTAGTCTGTACCAGAACCGTGCCAACTAGCTCTGGTATGGATTCCTGGTTCACTGCAGAGGCACCTCAGCACCTTTCAGTGTTGAACCCTGGCTTCAGCTCCTCCTCCAGAATAGTCTACCTCATCTTCTCATCAGAGGGATCAGGGGAGGGCTTCCACTATACAGAAATCCTCCAGAAAAACTCCTCTCTGGACAGAGTCGTGACATAACCCAGCTCACAGGCAAACAATTATCTCTGGGCAGCTCTATTTTCAATCCCTTCCTGAACTATCATTTACCTGAGTCTAATTTAATTGTGACACAAGTCCTATCCTTGGGATCATACTAAATGAATGCCTTCTAATAAACTGGTTCATTTCTCTAGCAAATTAGTGCCAGTACCAGGTACACCCAGATAGAATTCAGAAAGCATCCCACCAACTCGTCTGATCTGTGCGAAAGGTATGGGCTTCATCCTGGGTTGATCAGCACCCACATGCTCTGTGCCTGCTGGTTCTCTGGAGATCTTGGAAAAGGGTTACTGAGTGGGAAAGCTATAGTTACCTGCCTTTTCCTTCCTGTTTCTATGACCAGTACTCTGTGTACCTAGTGATCTGAAAAGATGTTTGCTTTTGCCTTGTTTCCTGAACAAACGTTCAAAATGGCTTTGACATGGACAGGAAGAACACGAAGCAGCTGGCTGATCAAGGCCAGGTGCCAGGTCCTGTGAGTGCCTGGCCTCTGAGACCAAGGACCCTGCTACCATTCATTTCAGTGAGAACAGGAACAAGCACAGACCCTGTAGACCAAGGCCCACCCAAGTGCAGGTGTCTGGAATGCAGGTGGGCAGGAGGATGGCCTAGGCTTAGACTCTTGAAAGGCCATTAAGGTGCAGGTGAAAGGGCAGAGGGAATAAACTCATTTTCACAGCAGAAATATGAACCAGTTTGGTGGGCTTCCTGTTTTTACAAACATGGGTGGTATGCAGATCTTGCAGGGGTCATGTGTTCTGCAAAGGAATATAGCTCAGGCTTCTGAACTTCCCTGTAAAAACCAGCAAGGGCAACACACAGGCAGTGGAGAAATAACATCTTCAGGAGGACTCACTCAAAAAGTTGTGTTCAAGGTCATCTTCTGTCCACCATGCAGGTGCACGTAGGGGTCAAGGTTGTGTTCTGATAATGAACTTTTGTGGGGAATAAAAGATACTCTCCTGGTCTCCTGCTGAATTGGGAAATGGCTCCCTGTTTCACTCAGGCATATCTAGTAGGAAACCATTGTCGAGGCTTAGACTATACATTTTCTTAAACAGTCCTGCCCATGGCTACAGATGGCTTTGGGTGATTCACAGGAGCGGAAGACAGTGACAGTCTGGCTCTGCAGCTTACCTGACATGAATCTGGCTCCTTCCAGAAATTCTCATTAAAAACCTATTTTTGCAAATGGTGTTCCTTAAAAGAATAACAGACCCAAATGACCTTTTTTTTTTTAAAGTTGGATTTTAACCATGATGCCTAATGAGTCATCATAAATCCTAACCCAGGGGTCAGTTTGGTGGAAGAATAGCGTGTTGGAGCTGGGATGGTCCGTAGAGAAGGCGTGGTGTGGAAATCACCACATCAGCCATCAGACTCTAGCAGACATATCCAAAAGTAATGCTAGGCCTGGGGAGATGGCTCAGCGTGCAAAGTACTTGTCCCACAAGTATGAGAACCTGAGTTTGGATCCCCAGGATCCCTATAAAATGCCAGGTGTGGTAGTGTGCATCTGTGATCCCAATGTTGGAGAGGCAAAGACAAGAGGACCCCCAAGCCTGCTGGCTAGCCTGCCTGGGTACAGTGAGAGACTCTCTCTCTCTCTCTCTCTCTCTCTCTCTCTCTCTCTCTCTCTCTCTCTCTCTCTCTTTCTCATATAGGTGGGAGAGCAATAAAGAGAGACACCAAACATCGACCTCTAGGGTCCACATCCATACACACAACTATGCAAATGAGCCTGCACACACACATACATACACATGCATACACACCACACACAAACATACACCAAAACAGTAACTCCAAGCAGCTGAAATTAGTTTTAATATATCTTCATTTAACTAGGAATATCTGTAACTTTAGCAGTTCAACATGTAATAATTATAAAAATGTTTATAGGCTTTACTTAGATATGACTTATATAATTTTAGAATATAAAATTTACACTTGAATTTCACTCATGCTTAAAGAATGCAACTAAATGATTTTTGAAAACTATTTAGATTGTAGCTGGGCATTGTGGCACATGCCTTTAATCCCAGCACTCAAGAGGCAGAGGTAGGAGGATCACTGAGAGTTTGAGGCCACTCTGAGACTACATAGTGAATTTCAGGTCAGCCTGCGCTCAAGTGAGAACCTACCTCAAAGAAAAAATTAGATTGTGTTCCCTTTGCCTATCTAGTTTTATAGTATTTCCATTACTGCAAAAAGTCACCTTGGGACTGGAGAGATGACTCAGCAGTTAAGGCACTTACCTGACTGCAAAGCCTAATTACTTGGGTTCAATTCCCTAGTACCCACATAAATCCAGATGCACAAAGTGGCACATGCATCTGGAGTTTGTTGATAGTAGCTAGATGTACTAGTGTGCCCATTCTGTCTGTCTCTTTTTGCCTCTCTCTCTCCTTGAAAATAATAAATAAATAAAATAAATAATCACCTTGGGGCTGGAGAAATGGCTCAGCAGTTAAGGTGCTTGCCTGCCAAACCCAAAGACCTGGGTTCGATTCCCCAGAACCCACTTAAGGCCAGATGCATAGTGACGCATGCATCTGGAGTTTGTTTGCAGCAGCTGGAGGTCCTGGCATACCCATTTCTCTGTTTCTCTTCTCTCTATCTCTCTCTGCTTGCAAATAAATAAACAAACAACATATATTTTAAAAAGTCACCTTGTACTCAGTAGTAGTCCCTTTCCATGGCTTCCTTGATCACGTCCAGGTGACCACTAACCTGCTTCCTGGGCCTATAGATTTGCCTACATAGACACAATGTATAACTCCTGGTCTTCGCTGAATGGCTTGTTGAACTGAGCATGTCGCTTTCATGTTCCATCCGAATTGCTGAACGCATCAGCATAGCATTCCTTTTAGTTGCCGAATGCTATTCCACATGTGAGTGACAGATTATGCGTGAGATACTGACATTCTTGTTCCAACAAAGCCTCCAAAAGCAAATCTCCAGTTGACCAGCTGCATTGCAGGAACTCTGTGGCCAAATATGGCCCATGCCACAGGTGGCTCTATCTGATCCTGAACCTGTGTAACTTGCTTCTTCACCCATAAAGGTGAAAATCCATCCAGCTAAACAGACACCCATGCAAGTCCATTTTCTCCCCTAACAATACTCTAAATCTTATCAGTTATCATTCTGTTTTCAATCAAGTCTTTTACCCCAGGACAAGGGGTGGAAACTCAGCCATAATCACACTACGGAAGGTACCTCTCAGACAGATGTGGTGGCTCACACCTACAATGCCAGCAGTCAGGAGACAGGCAGGAAGGATGTACCAACTTGAGCTGGATAGTAAGATCCTGAGTGAGAGATGGAGGGAGGAGGAAGGGAAGGAGGGAGAAACTTCTTCATCCTTTAGACAACTGAATCCAAACAGCATGTGCCTCTGATGAAAGGTTAAAGAGATATCACCACAAATAAGTCACTGAACTTCCCTGAAGCTCCCAGGCAGAGAGACAATACATATATCCCTTGTTTCAAGGGTAGTCATGGAGACCAGATGCAGACACACCTGAGTATGAGAGCCCTGCTGGGCAATAGCCGATGAATTTCCATCCCTTGGGAACAATATCACCCCATGAATTCCCATGCAGTGGATCAAAGGTGTTCGCTACTTCTGGGAAAGGGCAGATACGTCCCTTCTTTTACATACAGGAGTAATTAATGATGATAACTGACACTGTGTGGCGTTACTATGTACCAGATGGTCGAAGTCATTTACATATGGTAACTTTAGTCCTCACAACCTGTGTGGGAGGTATTAGTATGATTATTGCCACTATTTTCATGATCTGCATTGAAAGCCAGAAAACAATTTGGCACAGAGGGGTTTAGTAGCCTTCTGGAGGTCACAGAGCTAGTAAGCACCATAGCCCACACTCGATCCCAGGCTGTGGCTTCAGAATTCTGGTTCCTGATCACCAGGCTACCCTTGAGGAGCCCAAACCATCCAGGGACCCCAGTTCCTCGCTGTGAAGTCTCCTCATCCTCTTCCTCCTTCTCAGGGGAATCCAGAAACTTCCCATCCCACATGCTGAATTCCCTCCAGAGTCATGCCTTTCAGCTCCAAAGAACATTTGTGGCCACCCCTGAATACAGGCATGAGTCAGAAAGACAAAACATTCCTTCCTTTTGCTTATGAATTATGATTACTTGTCATCGCGCTTGTATGAGCCATGAGGCTCTGGATTTATTAAAGCAGAAGGAAAGCTGCTGCATTTGTTATTGAGGATTGACAAGCTCCACAATGCTTGGATTCATCACTTTTGTCCCCAAAGCCATGCCCTCAACCCAGCTGTCTGAATGCTTTCTTGGAAATCCTGGTTTGAACAGTGTAGAGAGTGGGCAGATGACCTCATCTCTCTGCTCTGCTCGCCTCGGTTGGGGAGGATAAGAGGGACCCTGGGCCTGATGGCACAGGCCCCTCATCTCTGCTACACAGGAGGCTGAGGCAGCAGAGTATACCTGGACTACTGAGGGAGTTCAGGTCCAGCCTGGTGAGTTCAGGTGAGTTCCTATATAAAAAGGGACAGGTGAAGACAGGCCTGGAGATGAAGCTTAGGGGTAGAGTGCCGCTTAGTATATAGGAGGCCCTAAGGATCCTGTCTTTGATCCCACAACTAACAATAAAGAGATTAAGAAAGGTTCCCAGGAATTATTCCAGAGCACCGAGTGACCACATGGAGTCACCTCAGCTGTGGAGAGACAGCAGGATGCCTGGGACTCTCACCCCACAGAGTGCCCTGTGTGCTCCTGCACAGAGGATACACTCAGGCTGGGGACAAGCATACACATTCGCTCAGACAGCTTTGTCAAAGCCTCCCAAGTTCATACAAAAAGCCATATTTCAGCTTATCTTGAGAAACCAGAGGACGTGACAACATGAGCCAGAAGCTGTGTCTTGCAGCAATGAGGGGGTATTAACCAAGGCCGGGCAAGAGACACTCCGAACTCTCACCAACACTCCCGCCTGCCTCTCACAGGCTGTGTGACATGAACATGGAGTGTGCACACTAGACCTGCCCATGGGCAGAGGATGAAGGTCCCCCCCCCCTGCTGTTCCCACCTGAGGGCAGTGGTTGGCCTTCTCTGTCTGCACTGACTCCTCCCTTCTTGAACCCAGAATGGCAGACCTTGTTTTCACTTCCCACACGCAGGCCTGGTTTCTCGGTCTACTCTAGCAGCTCTTGAAGGACAGGGTCACTCCATAGGCTTCTCTCAGCTCCCTTTCTGTCATATTGAGCCCAGGTTCAACGAGGAGGTGGACCGGGGACTTCACGCAGAAACGATGCTCAAACCCATGCCAAGACCTTAGAAGGCCTCGGAGGGTATGTAGCTGTGATTCCTACAAGCAGAGAACCATGGGAGAAGTGAATTCCAGACTATGTGGAGAGGGTACAGGGAATCCAGAGGATGCCAATTTCACTGCTGAGAAAGCTCAGAGACCCCGAGGGGAGCCACAGACTATGCTAAGGTAATGTCTGGCAAGGGAGTCATGAGCATGTGACACACAGGCCTTCCTCAGACCCCGAGGTCCTGATCACTTCCTTGAATGCCTCTCTGGAGTTTAAAAAGCCCAGAAATCGGTTGACTTCTACAATCAAGACTGACAGGTCATGTAACCTTAACATGTAAGGTCATATTTGAGATTGCCTGGACATGGCCTAGACCTTAAAACAGCCTACCAAGTCCTCAGGAGATGTGAAGCTGTATGTCTATTCTCTATAGGCAGGTGAGTCCATGGGCCTCCAGGGCTAATGGCCAATGTTTTCTATAAATGACACCTTTACGTGTGCAGCCACAGGGGTCACAGGAGTACCATTGCTTAATCCTGTGGGAAGACCAAGCATCCAGAAATTGTTCCACATGTTGCCACATGACCTCGCCTGACTCCAAGAGCCAAATTACCTATTGCATAATTGTATAAATCTAACCACACACAGCTCCTACCATGACACTGAAAAACACGCTGCCATTTCTATATACGCACACTGAGTGTGCAGCGCAAAGCTGTTCATCATTATGTCTAAATAGAGGTAAGCACTTCCCCGAATGGATCCAGAGAAGTTTATCATGGAAGTTCCAAACAAAGGTTGTTGCTGAAACCTAGAAGCTGTTGTCTTCCCAGTTTCTGCAACGCTGTGAGACAATGTCACATGCAAAATGAATGTGCCAAGACGACTTAAGGGGAATGGGCAGGGGCTTCTGGGAAATGTCCCTCCATTCCAATTGGAGGCATTTTTGAAACTAGAAGGAGAATCCAGAAGGGGAAAGAGAGCAGCCCTGAGTAACTGCTCATTGGAAAAGATGAAACTACGCTACTCTGTCAGCTAGCTGATTTCAACAGATGACAGCCATGATTAAAATCAGCCTTCTGCGTTAATTAACACCTACTGCCCCATAACCACCATGGCTTTTTCTTCTGTGCCAAGCTTTGAGGACAAAGATTTTACTTCTAGTTACTGTTAGGAACCCCCAAAGCTGAGGGTCTCTCCTGTACAAAGGTCAGCTGAGTCCACCCTTCCTCCAATCTGTCCTTCTGCTATGAGAAACTGGCTCCATCTCCAAGACAGCTATTTTGACCTTGACACTCTTCAGTCTTGGATCTATGGCTGTCTAGGGTAACATTCACTCTGGCTGACATGGTCCCCATTGTATCCAGAGGAATGATGCTCTCCCATAATGGTTATAAAAGCTAACAAGGGATTTATCAGGAGTTATACACAGCTCTCTGTGTTGTCTCTGATGGAATCAACCATCACCATCAGTTACAAATCCACAGTGCTGGGTTGCAGCCACTACACATGCAACCTAGGCGTAGAGGTAGGCTGCTGGCCGTAGTTCAGGACATGAAGAAGGGCTTCATAAATCAACCTAGCTCTCTGCCCACCATTAGAAAACTAACATGTAGACCAGCTAGAGAGGATGGACACTAGAGAAGCCCCCTCCACGAGCCTTTGGAGCCCCTGACACCCCTGGACAGTACTCAGTCCTGGCCTCTCAGCTCTAACAAGAAGCTTCTCTGTAACACATCTGGGCCTGGGAGGGATATGAGCAGCACACAGCCTGTAAGGAACTGGGCTTGGTGGGGTAAATCCCACACTTCCTTGCATCATGTGGGATGATCCTGGAGTCTATTTCTGCAATTTCACTAGGGCTGAGTCCTAGCTGCCCACTCAAGTGTCCTGCTTAAGAGGATAGCATTTATCTGCTCTTCATCTCCCTGTCTCACCCTGTGCCCTCTCCTGGGTCACCTCGTTATGCTCAAACCTTTGTCCAATGGGTGTCTGGCTTTAGGAAAACCCAAGTCAAGACATTGGCTAAATAGGCAGAATTTAAATCACAAGTCCTTGGGTGTTTTTTTTCTCTCCTGTCTGTGGTTTATTCCACAGGGAACACTCTAGCTCTCTCTTACTAACCCTAATATAGAAATAGTAGGCATAAGAGAAAGCCGGGAGGAGGAGGAGCCCCTCTGACTCTGGAACAATAAGTGACATTTGTCTGAAAGCAGCAGCCACCTCAGTGGCTCTCTTAGGTTAGCCTGTCCTGAAGTCTTTCTTTTCGCCTCACCTTTCCCTTTGGAAGTCAGATGGCTTTTTTTATACAGAGCACTGCTCCACATCTTGAAAGGCAAGTAGCATGTCATCAGGCAGAGATAACAGATAGGTTATCAATTACTGATGTCTGTAATGGTACCAGGATAGGAGGGTGGCAACCAGGCATTTGTGATCATTTCTTCATGGAAAAGTGTAAAAAGTTTGGGTTCAGCTACACTGAAAAATAGAATTCAACTCTAATGCATTTAAGCTATAAGATCGTAGGTGTCTTGACGTTTCTGCCTCAGCTTTAGTTTCAACAGTGCAGATTCCCAACCTAGAGGGAGATGAGGAGGATGTGTGAAAGCCCCAGAATCTTCCTTGCTAAGTAAAAGCTTGGTTCCCCTTATACAGAAAGCCAGGTAGCACTTTTTAAATATGTGCTTCAGATTCCTTAAGTATCCACATATACTTTTGCCCAAATGGATTAAATAACTTCGCCAGAGATGGCGAAGAATTACAAAAACAATTAAAATAGATATTTTTTTAAAGCTCTGTGATGAACTTTTATCTCTGGCCACACCTCTGTTCTGGTTGAAGTAGATTCGCAGTGGAATTTACCCCTCAAGGCAAAGACATCTGGCTCCAAGTAAGCTATAACATACCCTGTAGAGCGTGGTAACCATAATTCCCAGGTCAATTAAAAATCCCGAGAAAAGAAGATGCTGAGATATGGGACTAACCTGGATCAAACGCTGCTTTGAATAATTAATGAGCAGCAGTGCAAGTTTAGACCCTGTCCATTAGTTGATTGTTCTATTTAGAAAATGGAGTGTCCCATTTGGCACAGCCAGATGGGACCGTATCCCAATTTCAGGAGCCGATGCTCCTGATAGTATTTGTATCCCAGCCATCAAGATAGTGGAAACTTGGTGCAAACGAGAAGCAACTCTAAAACCTTGTACAAACGGTATAACAGTGGTTTGGAAAATATGCTAAGAAGTTAACTGCCAAAAACCAAAAATGAGAGCAATTTCAGGCACTTTCAGTTGCCAACAAACATGCCAGAGGCCAGCCATGAGCCCAGCTGAGAATGGATCCCTGTCGCACGTGGCTGTGGGATGACTTTACTGCTAGCCTCCTCCCCAGCTCCCTTTTGTACTCAGAATGCACACGGGATGGCATTGGAGGAGAGCAATTAAGAAAGGTGGCCCTATATAGTTTATCATATAAGACAAACAAGACACTGAGGCAGTAGATACGTCGTGTCACTCCCCCAGGAAGCTTAACTTATATAATAAGTACAAGCAGTCCTCCCTTCTCACAGTTCTCTTTAAAAGAAGCGAGAAAGAGGGAGAACAGGGGTGCAGGGCTTCTAGCTGCTGCAAATAATTCCAGATTCATCTGCCACTTTTTGCATCTGGCTTTATGTGGGTACTGGGGAATCAATCCTAGGTCATTAGGCTTTGCGGTCAAGTGCCTTAACCACTGAGCCATATTTCCAGCCGTCTTCACACAGTTCTGACAGCCACTAATTTAAGTTGCAATGATCTAGCTAAATAAAAACAGTGCCCCATACCAGAGTTCAAGTTTCAAGTACACTGTATACCAAGCAATTGCTAAAGGTACATTTGCTGCTGGTACTTAGGCCCTCAAATCACACTCAAATAACACGTGCACTGATCAGGAACCCATCCATCCTTGCCGAGGTCAGTCTCCAAGGGTCACTGCACTGTTGCTCAGTCCACCCACAAGACAGTAAGTCCTGAAGCTGTGATTAAACCCATGGGACCTTTTGCAAGATGTATTATCCAAAGAAGCAATCATCCAAGAGGATGAAAGTGGCCCCACCGGAAGAGAGATGTGGCCCAAAGGGAACAGAGTGATGGAAGCGACAGCTGACCTAAGCCTAGACTGCAGCCACAGGAAAAGAAGACACAGTCCTGAGGAAAAAGAATGCTACCTCAAGCCAGGCCTTTAGTCCCAGCACTGGGGAGGCAGAGGTAGGAGGACTGTCATGAGTTTGAAGCCAGCCTGAGATTATATAGCAAATTCTGAGTCCACCTGGGATGCAGGGAGACCCTAAGTCAACACACAAAACAAAACAAACAAAAAGAATGCTATCTCTGAGGAACTCTTGGAGACATTACTAAAACACAAAGATAAAGTGACACAGAGCCAAAGCATCCCAAAGGACTCTTCACAGTCACCAGCACTACTCAGACTACTAAGGTCTAGTGTGTGTGTGGGGGGGGGGGGGTTGGTAAAGTTTTATTTTACCAAAAAAAAAGATGCCTTGATTCTCAACATTACAAATGTTTCAAATTAAGTGTCACAACTAAATATTTGTTTCATTATTTTTCATTTTACTATACATTCATAACCAGTCCTAAGAGAGATTGATGTTTAATTATTACAATTCTGGAAATAGGACCTAGAGCCTCATGCATATTGGGCAAGCGCTCTACCACTGAGCTACACCCCTAGCCCACTAAGAGTGTAGAGTTATGGACATACAGAATTCATTCTCCCTAAATCTAGAGGCCATAAGAAAGGCAAATAGCAAACCTTCATTTAGAGATTGGTTCAGATTTCTGGCTCTAATAAATGAAGCACGAAGCCAAAAATATGGTCAATTTTTTTCCAAGCCCTCCCCCACCCTGCATTTTTTTCAATTTCTCGGATTGGGCCACAATCTGGAATAACAACAACAACAAAAAAATTCAACTGGAAAATAAGAAACAAAAGCATCCACAGTAGTTTTTAGAAAGCTTTGCCACGTATCAAGCGGTCCTTAAAAGATGGCTGTAGGCCATTCTTTGCACAGGAGACTTACTGTCTCTGTCTATGAGGGAGGAAAGAGAGACAGAGAGAGGAGGAGGCACGAACCCCAAACCACACAATTAGGAAAAGCAGACCTAGAACCCTGCTGTCTGTCCAATCTAAATATAATGTGTACAGCTTCAGGCACCACATGTAACCTTAACTTGCCTAGTAGTCACATTGGAAAGTTCTTCTACAGCAAGAATTATAATTTTAATTAACCAAACATAACAGCGCTATTAACTTTCTAACACATAATCCACATAAAACTGTTACTGAAATATTTATATTCTTTCACTCTAAGTCTTCAGAACCTGACAGGCATGTTATCCTTGCATCCCAATGCCACAGTCCAGGGCTCCATCCGCTCCGCTCCACGTGACTGTTGGCTCCTGCGCCTAACAGAGCTGGGAACCGGCTTCTGGTGCCAGGAATGAACATTTCGGTGGCTAGGAGCCTCATATTTTTAGCCACAAAATTATTACCTCAGGATTATACCCTTCCCTCCAAACGAGTGTTCTGAGAAAGTCACAGATCACTAGAAAGAGCTGAAGACATTTCAGAAATTGGATTTAGATTTTTTTTTTTTCTTCTTACTTTTCTTTGAGTCAGAGAAACATTCAACAAAGCTTTGGGGAGGAAGGTCAGAGTTGGGAATCACCTGGGACTGTCCCTGAATGGGAACACTGGCTGGTCAGGGAATGCCCCACTCAAGATGACAGCCTACCTGTTTAAATGGTACATATTTCCATTCATACATATCTTCCATTCATACATCCTGAAAAGTATATGCATCCAATTGAATGTAATGTACCACACGTGTCCATCACAGCAAACCTTTCCTTAGATCTCCTATGAACTTTTAAATTTCCTGATTACCTTTCTGTGTATAGATATAGAATTAATTTTTGTTTATTGAATGTCATATGGAAAAGCCTTCGTGTTAGTTAAACCACCTTCTTGTACATTCTAGTTTTGATTTAAAAATTATAGTTGATTTCTCCTGAAGAAATAGTTTTCTCTTTAACTTTCCTTGACTTACTACATTACATACAACCTCAGATAAAATATTAACTAGATAGGATAATATTGATCACTCTTACCTATTTCTGATTTTAAGGGAAATGCCTTTCATGTTTAAGTCATAATTATATTTTCTTTTCAGGTTTTGACATTCCACCTCCTATTGCCATGCTTAGCAGAGAAATGTATTAAAAGTGGATATAAATACAGAGAGGAAGAGAAAGAGAATGCATTTGAACTTTTAAAATAGTTTTCTGCATTTGTTGAGCAAATCATGTTCCTTTTTCTTTACCTAATGTTTCATAAGATAAATTTTATTAACAAATAAATTAGAATATTTTAAACTACTGATCAGAATTTTTAATATTACACATTTCTTTAAATTTTCAATTTCTCCTCTAATTATGTTATCAAGTCATTTCTTTCTAGAAAAAATCAGTTTTACCTGAGTTTCTGCTTAAATATATTTAAAGAATATACACTTTTAAAAAATCCTTACTATAGTTATATTTATGCATCGGTTTTCTTGTCTACTACTTATTATCCATTTTGCTGACCAAATTTATTAAGACATTCGTGTATTTTTTTCTTTACAAGGAAGTAAATTCAGTTTTGACAATTCTATTATTTATATCTCTGTTTTCTATTTAGCTGCTTATGCTCTTACATATCATTTCCTTTCTTCTAGTATCTCTGGATTTATTTTATTGATCTTTCCTCTAACTTCTTACAGTGAATAATTAACTCATTTACTTTTAGTCTTTCTTTTATGGTGGCGTAACATAACGTAGTTGTGTGACGCATAATGGCACTGCAGTCAACAACAGAGCCACCCACAACAATCCCATAAGATGATGTTAGAGATAAATCTTCCCCATTTTCATGAAGATGCTGCACAATGCTTCATTCATGCCTGTGGTGATGCTGGTGTAAATAAGCATGCTGTGTATGGGGGGTGGGAGGAATTGTAAAACAGCCCTACAGGAGACATTTTTTTTGCTGTTTTCGTCCCTTAACATACCTCCCAATGGGATATATCTAGAGTTGGAAGACAGGGGCTCTGACAATCCTGATGTGTAGGCCTACCCGTGTGTGTGTGTGTGTGTGTGTGTGTGTGTGTGTGTGTGTGTGTGTGTGTATGTGTGTGTGGGGGGGGGGTCTTACTTTATAGCCAAGCCACTTAAGAACTTTAAAAAGTATAGACATAGAAAAGCTTATAGAATATAAAGAAAACATTTTTGAAACTAAGCTTTGTGATACAGGCCTGCAATGTCATACTCAGAAAATAGAGGTAAGATTGTGACGTTGAGCCTAGCTAGGAATACATAACAAGAACCTATTTTATAAGGAAAAATAGTGTTTTGTAAAGCTGTATAATGTATTTGTGTTCTAAGTACTATTATAAAATCAAAAATACAAAAATACAAAGTTTTTAAATGTTATAGTAGCTAAGATGAGTTTATTATCCCAAACAGAAAATATTCTGTATAAATTCAGCATTTTATAAGCATACAATGTTATAAAATCCACAGTGATGACAGTCATGTCCCTAGCCTTCACTCTTCCTTACCCTCACTCACGGGCTCACCCACAGCATCTTCCTATCCTGATAGCTCCAGGCATACTAAGTGCTTATGTGGTCATAGCATTTTTAAAAAGGTCTCTTGTACTGGATTTTTGCTGAACCATTCATTTCTATACTTAGATATGCAAATACTAACCACAGCGTGGTATCTGTCTGGAGGATTCAGCTGAGTAGCATGCAGCACACACAGCCTAGGTGTGTAATACACTGTTCCATTCACAACAACCAAACTGCCAAACGACTCACTTCTCTGCCCGTGTCTCCATTATTGAGCTATGTCTGACTGAAGGATAAAATATAACATGCTAGGGGCTGGAGAGGTGGCTCAGTGGTTGATGCACTTGCCTGCAAAGTGTAAAGACTCTGGTTTGATTCCCCAGTACCCACTTAAAGCCAGATGCACAAAGTGGCACATGCAACTGGAGTTTGTTTGCAATGGCTAGAAAACCTGGTGTGGCCATTTCTCTCTCTGTCTCTCTCTTTCTCTGATTATGAATAAATAAATAAAATATTTTTAAAGTGTAACATGCTAGAACAGAACATACTGTAAACAACTAAGGTGAGAAGTATTCCTCTGTGGTCAAAGATTTTAGTGGTTGGCATGTTGACCCTTGCTTTTTTTTTTTTGCAAACATAATTACGACTATAAGGTGAATTCTTTTTTAATATTTTATTTATTCATTTTCAAGCAGAGAGAGAGAGAGAGAGAGAGAGAGAGAGAGAACACCAGGGCCACCACCTTGTGGGTCTGGCTTATGAGGGTCCTGGGGAATTGAACCCAGGGCCTCAGGCACTGGAGGCAAGTGCCTTAACCACTGAGCCATCTCTCCAGCCCTATAAGGTGATTTCTTATCTGTGCTCTATTCTCATACATTCTGGAAAGTATATGCATCCAATTGAGTGTAATGTGCCACACAGCAAACCTTTCCTTAGATCTCCTATGAATTTTTAAATTTCCTGGTTATGCAGCTGCAAAGAGTCTTCCAATATGATAAGCTTATAAGACTGTCTCAGTTTCTCCTTGGTATACCTTCAGTTTTTGCTTCGCATGTTGAGATTATGTTGTAAAGTGCTTAGACGTTTTAGACTGCTCTGTCCTCCCTGTGAGCTAGCTGTACCATGTATCATCAAGTTCTGACTCTTTACCTCAACTTCTAATTTGGGGACCTTTAAAACTGCATTATGGGATCATATTGCCCATGACTATTCACTTGTTCTGGCTAGTGCTTGCCCACCTCATCTTTTTCCGCTGTTATTTCTAATAATTTGTGCCTTTCTATTAAATCTTTCCCTTGTCAACACACAGAGCTGCAATTTGTTTTGTGTAATGCAGTTGGACATTCTGTCCTAAATTTAATCCATTTGCTTTTATTACTATTCATTTATTCCAGTTTCTTTTGATCATTTTTTTGTCTTCTTTTTTCTGCTTTTTCTTGTCTTCTATTTCATCCTCATACTCTTTGCTCTCTTCTTTGGACTGGCAAGTTCTCTATGTCATTTTGTTCCTCTTTTCATTTTCATATGCCTTAGTACTTTATTAACACCTCATAAGTTTTAATGTGAACATGAACATTAATAAGATTAAGTCTTAGTCAATATAGTGACTCTCCCAGAACACAACTCTAATGTTTTAATTCATATCACCTAGCCAAATTCATTATACTTATATAGCCATGATTGTGTTATGCAGTTTAAAATATATACATACATATACATATGAATATAAATATGAGAATATTATATAGTGCTCTTTAGAATTTAATTCTAAGAATTTCAGAGAAAATTTCATAACTTCTTCTAGGAATCCTAGAGGAATGGCCAATGTGGGACACATTTTTATATTTATTTCTTGGCATAGAGTGTCTAGAGCCATAAAAATAGTGTCACAAAGAATTCCAAACCCACATGAAGCAGGTCCATGGAAAGATATTCTTGGAACAAGCTCCCCTTCCCCAACCAGAGCCCAGGTCAAAAGGGAGAAACTTCCTAGCATGGTCTCTCGTGGAAAGAATGATCGTATGGCCGACCACTTACTAATGAAGGTGACTCTCTTTCATCTCAGTGTCTGATATCTAATTCCTCATCTGACTCACATGCTCTAGGAACCTTGCATTTTGTTCCTACATGCCATTAAAGGTATATCTCATGTTTACTAAGATGGACAAATGCCACCACCGGGGAGAAATGCAGCAGCCAGTGTGAGCATGCTCGCTCAATGAATAATCCTCTTTCTCTCCAGCTACGGTTCTGAGGCTATTTCCCACTTCCTTGCCAGCTCACCCCTCTGTGATTCTATCTAGCATTTTGTGCTGGTTTGGATCTAGGGTGACTTTCCAGGTGTCTTGTCTAATGGGCACAGCAGTCATAATGACGTCTAGAAAAGATTTATCTGGTTATGTCATTCATTTCTTATTAAAACCCTGCAAAAACGGACACGCCTTGTTCTGATGATAGACACCTGATTGTTCATTGCAATTTAGGGCTGTCTTCCACTGCCTGTTCCTACCCCAGTTCACCCTGGGTCACTCTGAGCCTCGCTCACTTGCTTCCAACACACAGGTCCCTGTGCAGAGCCTCTCCAGAGCACCATGTCTCCCTCAGTCCTGTGGACATGGCAAGAGCTGCCACCTCGTTTTTATGTGCTTCAATCCTACTCATTCCCCAAATCCCCTCCAGATGATTGCTTCTTCGGGGAGTTCTTGTCCAGCCATCCAGACTAATTCAGGGTTCTCCTTGCAAGTTTGAACAGCCTATGCCTCAGTACTTTTCGTCTGTGATTATACACAGTGTGTGCTTCTGATGCTGTCTTCTCCGTTGTGGGTCAGCATTGGCTCTAGCAGCTGGGTCAGTGTGTGGCTTATGGTCCTCATTCCCAAGGTATCAAAGGAATTCTTGCTAAACTAAGATGGGTGCAGAAGTCAGTGCAATGAGCCCCTGACAGATCCTACCCACAGGATATGGCATGAAGATGGACTGAAAGGAAAGATCAGACAGGAGGAGGAG